>NQII01001313.1:74258-136124 GCA_002778355.1 Clitarchus hookeri
GGGGGTGAGTAACAAGAATCGCTTATCGTATAATGTGAATTTCCCAATGTGACAATACTGTGAAATATATGCATGTCACTGGCTGTTGAAACTGTTCCAAAACGTTAGTGAATAAATACATGTTACATAACATTTCATCTGATACAAAGACAGTATTAATTATATTTATATAAAACAACATAATGCTCTTTTTTCTTTTTACCGTAAAATATAAAATAGTCATAAATGAAATACGTGTAATTAACGAATGACGTTACGTTGAAAAGACGTTATTGTGCCGTTAAATAATGCTCTGAAGTTACAGCAGAGCGCGGTATAGGAGCGTGTTGGTCATGAAACCTGTCTGCTTTCTACGTTGGGAAATGGGGTAGGCGTCACGCCGTAAGAATACTTCCTTATTGTGGAACTTAGTCGCCTGTACGTCTGCGACGGTGTCAAGGAGTTGAATTGACTGTTCGTAATTATTTTCTGTCATCGTGAACCTGATAGCATGATATTTACCACTAAACGTGAAACGAAGAAGAAGTGTCTAAATGGTTTGCTTATGGTGTACAATTATTCCTGGAAGATAATTATTTGTTTGTATCTACACACGGCGCCACCATGTTGCATGAATTTTTGTCTTGATTCTCAAGAAACGTCTGCATGAACTGTCCTGAATGCTCAAGGTAAGTGTTGAACTGTTGTTTTTACTTGGTCTCCTGTAGTAGTCGCCTTATATCCTGTATTTACTTCAGGGATCGTACCCAAAGGCTAGCGTGGCTGAGATTCGTGTATACGAGCAAATCATTGTTCGTGCCGGCAACCCACTGCCTGGGGTCACGGATGTTGATATCGATAACATAACTAGATTTCTTAGATATTTCAATACATCGCTCACGATATGATTATGATACATTGCTGTTGCAATATGATACAGGAAGTTCTGACAGAATATCATGTATTGAGTTGTTGGTTATATTTCGATATGAGTGCTGTTTCAATATTAATTTCGCACTGTTGATAACTGTATGTGACCTATCATTGTTTAAATATTTGTGACATCGATTTTTACAGTGATGTCGATATTTAATGTAAAGTGATGTCCAGTTTGAGTAAATAATTTGTATACTTGATCGGAAGGAAATGTCGCAAAAATATTAATATGGTTAGAAAGTATTAAAGCGATATTTAAGAGCTTGCATCACAGCAGGTCTAACTCAGCTGCTGTATAACATCTACGTTTGAGTGCGAGCGCACTCGCGCCATAAATGGGAGTAAAAAGGGAAGAATAATATCAGATTAGCTGCCCAGTTTACGATACCAAGCGGTAAGTCGCTTAGTCATCTGGTCACAGCATCTCTGTGCACCTCCAATACGCTAGAAGTGTGTGAAGTACGCTCGTTCTCGAATGATTATTCGAAATTTTCCACGGTGATGGAGGACAAAGCGACAAAATTTCTTGTCAATAACGGAAGGTTGATCCTATTAGGACGAAATTGATATTTGTGCACAGCGCTTTTCTTTAAAGCTATTTTTAAATGGTCGGAAACTGGCATTTTAAGGCAGTTTTTATTCCAACAATTTTGAAACTAGGACCCTTCTCTAACGCTTTACCTCCTTTACTGTTTGATTGGAAATGATCCACGCGTAATAATATCTGCGTAATCCTCAGAGTCCTGACAGACCGCATCATTGATTTGACTGTCATGTGGTGCACGCTCTTAAAAAATGGATGAGGCTACCCTAAACAAGACGAGTAAAATTACCGACATCTGCGCTTACTGTGCGTTATACACAGTGACTAGCCGCTACACTAGAGCCGGGACGATACAGGGACCATGAAAAAGATGTCTGAACTCTTTTTGAGCGGGAGATATCTCAACGCGCTGCTTGAAATCTTGTCCACCGCAGATCCGGATCTAACACTGATTACCGGACGACATACTTCCATCGAACGATTTGTATCCCTCAGTACCGGACGTAATATCGGGAGTAAGTGGAAAATTTTACTAGGCGCTCTTTTAAAATATAACAGGGCGATAGTATTTTTGTATGTATTATTATTACTTCTAAACGGAAACACAACAATGGCGTGGTCTTGTTGTCGAATTATCCAAAACACTTTAATTGTTGATTTTAACTTCCGTAGGTCTTTACTTCACAGGAAAGAAATTCGCGTAGTTCTTTGTGGAACACAAACATTTAGTTGTATCTCCCTGTAGGAAATTAAAAATGGTGACAGACTTATGTCTATCTCGTGTGGGGTACAAGAGTTTTTATGCTGAACATAGATATTCAATACGTGGCATATACAAATATTGGAGGAATAGCAGCAATATTAAAAACATACATACCCTTTTTCTGTATCCTTGGTGTACAGGTACATCGTAATTTCACTCTCACTACCGAATGTTAAAAATACCTACAGTGATTGGCAACAGCCGTATGTTTTAGAACTGTATCATAACGTTCTTGCATCATATCGCTTGATAGCGCTTTCCTGTTTAGTTTTGGTGGGATCCGTACCTGTTCTTACGTCTGGGACACAATGGCTGACAGGGGCAGATTTTTCATCGTTCATTAATGTATGCCGTTATAGATATTGTAACACGAAATTTTCCCAACAACAAAATGCCTAGAGAAGCTTCCAGATGACTGTCGGAAACGTGGAAAAGTTGTAGAATACCTTGAGAGCATCTGGAAGTCAGAGGGGATGCCAGTTATCGGAGTTGCATTTAGTTAGTTCATGGTTCGGGTTTGTTTCCAAGAGTTTGAAAACCTGTGATGCAGTGGTTAACAATTTGGCAGCTCTGCATGGGCTGTACTGTGTGTGCGAGGAGGAAGAGTATATGGGAGGGCTACAGGCAATCTGCGAACCGAATACTCGCCAAGTGAAGCTGCTGGACTCAAGAGTCCGTAACGACCGCACAAGACTACTCGCAATGTTTCCAAGAGAGTATCGCCAGCCCACGAGAAGACGTGAAGAGGAAGAGGCTCCAATGTCAGTTAAGTTTATGCTCTTAAAATTAATTTAGGTTACGGGTATTTGTTTATTTGTGCTGACGAGACCAAACTGCAGTGGCGTGATTATAGGAGGGAACGCTGTGAACTGACCCCTTCCAGACTTCTAAGGTTCATTTTAGATTGTCACATGAAGCTCATTACTACAATATCGCTTTTAAAAAATTCACACAAACGAAATTTTTCAAATTTTTTCAAATTTTTCAACCGTTGTGATATTATTTTCACAGTTACTAACGCGCAAAAAAATGTAAGCCATACGCTTGCATTGCATTCTAATACATTTTAATAAAAAATCTACTACGTACTTGGTAATTTATGAAACGGCAACACTCAGATTTCAAATGGTATTACATATTTTTACGACCCCGCAATATACGTTGCGATATTACGTATAAAGAGGAAAATCACTATTGGACTCACTGACCCGAGGAGGACGTGGTACTCTGGTCAGAGGCGGAGGGGGAGCAAATTAATATTGAGTCACACATATTTGATGATAAATAAAACTTTTTTTTGTAATCTTTTGTTTTTTCTTTTTAACTTCCTTTTACTCTTTCCGTGCAATTTATGCACTCTTCGCTATAAAACTAAATATCTTAATGGAATGGATGTAAAAAAATTTGGTGTCATATTACCGATAAGCCACAAAACTTTGAAGTAATGCCAATTTTTGTTAATATTTTCTTTGAAAATTCCTGGTTAGAAGCTCTTAACTGCGTTCATACTTCTGGTTTGAGTCGATTTATAAGTATACTCGCCAATGTAGTGTATCTAAACTTTAACGGAAATGACTAGTATTACAACTCGCTGTAATGTTTTGGAAACAACGCCTCCATCCAATAAAGTACGGCGGTTCACCCATGCTCGTGGCAGCATGCAAATTTTAAATACGCGTATTGTTCCCATAGCGAGTGCGTTAACAATATTCTAAATAGTTATGACGAATAAAGAAATGTTTAGCGCGTTTTCTTTGAAAGCTACGTGTGGTAAATGTCGGGGAGTTTTCAATCCAGCTTAATTTCATCGTACGTTTGATGACAGTACAGCGTTATTTTGAAGAGCGCGACATTACGCAAATTAATTTGCGATAGCTGTGACACTTGTGGTAGTTATGGCGCAGTGTAATGCGGCCCCCTTTAATTAAGTTTCATTCAGTCCTGCCGCCCCATTTGCCGCGGCGTTGCGATCCACATCGACGTGTTTGATTGCGACAGCAGNAAGCGCCCGTACCACGAGCATCGACTCCGAGCAGGCGTGGACATAGGGCGCAGCATGACGAGACTGCAGTGACGTTCGCCAGGGTTCTTACCTGGGATGTCCACTAGACTATAATTATAGTATTCATACTTCAATTTACAGCTGTGTACGATGTACTATAGCACTTTCATTCTGGTACGCAACAATTCTATAATTTAAAATGAGCCCAAGTTACTCATTATTCACAACGACACGTACTCCACACGTGAACGTATACGGCCAGGAAAACACTAACATTAGGGATAAATAAATTTCAATATAAGTAATAATAGAAACGCCTAATATGTTGCGGAATAAAGTAGTATTTATAATTGCATCTGTAGTTTAATACAACATATTTTGTAAGTTGTAAAACATTTTAAAAATAGAAAGCTGAAGTTATTTATCAGAAATACAGTACATAGTAAATCTGAAGTGGCTGACAAAAGAATTTCCGTTAACCTGCTATAATTTTTTACTAAATACTATAATTATCATATACTTGTACTACTTTTTTTTTTTTTTTAAATTCCGGGGTTCACATACCTAAAATTTATACACTCTTTGGAAAGTCCTTGAATTCTAAAGGCCCTTTCACACGATAAAAGTTTTCTTCAAATTACTTTCAATAATTATTTAATTCAATTCGTTGAATGCTACGTGAAGTCATACGAACGTTATAACCGCGGCCATTTTCTCTTTCAATGTCTTGAATGTCTCGTTTTCTTTCAAGATTTTCGTTTTGAACATGTTCTATATTTTCTTGAATCCAAAATTTTCAATCGCCGATCACAGCTTTTTTGACAATATTAATGGAAGTAATCTCATAGCAATAGAGTTGTGTGCACAAACTTAATGCTGTTACATCAAAAGGATGCAATTTTTTAAAAATAAAATTTACAGTTATATGAAATAAAAATCGTTGTGGTTTATCCAGTTATTTTTGTGTCGTGCATNTTTTTTAAAAATAAAATTTACAGTTATATGAAATAAAAATCGTTGTGGTTTATCCAGTTATTTTTGTGTCGTGCATGAGTCGCAGATACTCCTAAAAATTTACTTTTGGTATTTTTTAAAGCTGGTTTCATTAAAAAGTTAATTATAAATTTTCATGTGCAGACTTGAAAGCTTATTGCATGCAATTTATTGATAGGAAAATGAAGTGATTTTTTAGTTCAATAAATTGGATTCAAGTCATTGAGTTAAATAAATTTTGATCATGTGAAAGGGCCTGAACTGTTTGGTTTCAAGGTCTTTGAAAGTCCTTAATTTAAGGCCCTTTCACACGATCAAAGATTCATTTCACATTTTCTTCATTCAAGCCCTTAAAAGCTGTGTGACATCACTCGGGCGTCATAATCGCGGCCATTTTGTCTTTCAAACTATTGAATGACTCAATTTCCTTCGAAGATTTTTTGTTCAGAACGTGTTATATATATTTTTTAAATTCAATTTTTCAACTAGCACTAAGAATTATTAAAACAGTATAAATATAAAATGCAGTGTCTTAATACAGTCATTTATGCCCATTTAAAGTACACAAATATTTTCGTGTATATATTTTATGCATAGCAAATATATAATGTTAGAAAAAAGGTTTGTTTTTGTTTTGACAAATTTTTTTTGCATAATTTATGGTTTGTGGAGGCTTGAAAATAAGTTTACTGAACTTAATTATAATTTTTTCTGCTGAAATATTTGCGAAAATATTTTAAGATTGCCACTTATGCAGTACAGCTACCGTACATGTCTGAAAAGCCTTTCAAAACTTTGAAGTAATAACTCAATTTCAATTGAATTCATTCTATTGAAGTGCATGAGAACACTTTCTGTATTCACAAAGTTGGATACAATTGGTTGAATTCCATAAAATTTGATCGTGTGAAATAACCATTATACTGGGCCTTGAAAGATCTTTGAATTTTCAGGTTGTAATAGAAAATGCAACCCGAATTTTTCTGTGCNAACCATTATACTGGGCCTTGAAAGATCTTTGAATTTTCAGGTTGTAATAGAAAATGCAACCCGAATTTTTCTGTGCGACTAAAAGTACCAGGCACATATGTTGTAAAAAGTGGCCTGTTTTCTTTCGTTATGGTTTTTTAGGCGTATCAGATTTTTAGCTATCAGAGGGTGCAAAGTGTTGCAAAACAACTTTAATAAGTGAAAAGATCATCTGGTGGCATTTACGGCATTTAAAGTGTGTGAAGAACCAATAGTGGCTAAATAACTTTAAATTGCCATTTTACATGTGTGAAATGGTTGGAACCATAATGTCACGCTGAACCCTTGTCATTAAATTTAAATTCCTAAGATAATGCCAAAAATTGTATTGCATTGGAATAGGTAATGATAAAATACTTCTAGGATTCAAATACTTTTTTTTCCTTAAATGCTATTAATACTTTTGATATTTTGCAGTAAAAATTTAGCGACTTGTGAATTTCAGATGTGTGAAGTTATAACTTTAAAATTTCCCAGAGGTCTTTACTAGATCTTTATGTTAGATTATTTAGTATTCGAAGTTGTACGTTTCAATACTTTAAAAGTACTTCAATTTAAATCTGAAATGTCTAAAAAAAACCTCGTTCGTTGAACTGTAACTCTGAGGTCGCTGGTTCTGCCCTCAAAAAGGCAGCTCAGCCCTGTTTTATCGTTTCTTTGAATGCGTTAGGAAAGGAGTGTTCGCAACTACTGCTATTATCACACCCACGCCATGGATTAGTGTCTGCAGCAGACATTGCTAAACGTCGCAGTGTTTTTCTTTATAACTCCTATCTGATTTTTGTTTAATTCGTTAGGCAGTAAGACGTAAATAAAACATTATTTTTTCTAATATGCAGTGCCTTGTGGATGTTATTTCCTTCGTTTAGTTTCGTAGGAAGGAATTGATTTTAATGCCCTTAAGTTACAGTTCTAAAATATTGAGAGGACTACCTACGGGGTATAATTAGTTGTAAGGCCAGCTACTGCGTGAGTGGCCCTGTGTTTGACTTCCAGCGAGGGTAAGTATGTGTGTGTGTGTGTGTCCTAGGATTAAGTTATTTAGCCTGCAACAAACCTTATGGTATTAAAAGCGAGCGGTTAGTGAGCTTCCTTAGGAAATACACCCAACAGAATATACACATATACACTGAAGAGCCCAAAAAACTGGCATAGGCGTACGTATGCAAATAATAGAGGTATGGAACCAATCAGAGTAACGCGGTGCGGTCGGCAGATAGATCGGTTACTGCTGCTACAATGGCAGGTTATCAAGATTTAAGTGAGTTTGAACGTGGTGTTATAGTCGGCCCACGAGAGATGGGACATAGCATCTCCGAGCTAGCGATAACATTTGGATGTTCGCGTACGACCATTTCACAAGTGTACCGTGAATATCGGGAATCCGGTAAAACATCACATCTTCGACATCGCTGCGGCCGGAAAAAGATCGTGAAAGAACGGGACAAACGACGATTGACGAGAATTTTCTCAAATTGGTGCAGATTGGATTTGTGGACTGCCCTGCAGGATTCATGGTGTGAATTGCCTCTTGCGTTCCTTCAGACATTAGACGAGTCCATGCCACGTCGTCTTGCGGCATTTCTGCGTGCTCGGGGGGCCCTATACGATATTAGGCAGGTGTACCAGTTTTTTTGGCTCTTCGGTGTACAAACAAATACACATAAATACACACATACATTTACGTACACATATACACACATACATTTACGTACACATATACAAAATATTTTAGTACAGGGGAGAAGGGAGGGAAATAACTCATATCCCCCCACTCATTACTGCACCAGCATGGTGCAGGTTAAGAGAAAAACAGACAATGATGATGTAATATTTATTTTTAGAATCTTCCATTCACGAGAATTGAGTCTTATATAGGTAACTTTTGATGTTACATTAATTTGTGATTTAAGTAATATATTTGTTATATATATATATATATATATGTGTGTGTGTGTGCGTGCGTGTGTGTGTGTGTGTATTTTACCATGAATTTGTAACATACTGGGGTTTGAATTTTGTAAATCGGTCCAATAGTTCAATAGTTGCAGGCAAAAATGACTTAACCTTCCTCCAGTTTATATATATTTTAAAACATTTTTGAAAGCATTAATGGACGCCTAGTTTTTAAAACAAATAACAAAACGAGAGTCCTATAAACACATTTTATTTATTACATATTAGTTAAAAATCATTTCAGTATGTACAAGTACATGCATGTTAACAGCAGTGCCAACCAACTTGCGATAAAGCCAAATTTGATCACCAATCTCGAACTTTATCTTCTCCCGAGAAAACAGCACGGGTGTAGAGTACATACTAATAACAGCATGTACAGGAACAGTCTTCCAACAAATTATATCTCGCGGAACAACTTCAGACAAATCAGTAAATGTCGGATCTTTTGCATGATGCGCCTTACGAAAGAAACAAAATTCCAAGAGTCCACTACCGGCTTTAGCAGTTATACCTTGAAGACCAAAGCGATACAGAAAAGAAAGAAGAATATAACTTTTTATGCCTCAATTGCATCTTGTAGGCATGCATTCTCAGACGTTTATGGAGAACGTTACATGGTAGTCTTCGGAATGCCAAGCTCCAAACTGCGGTGTGCAATTGACTTTTCAGGGCTGCGCACACAAGATAGCCTAAGCTGTTCCACCTTTTCTTCGAACGTTCTTGGCCGTCCTGTTGATTGTTTTTTCTGTAAGTTACCGGTTTAGCGGAAACTTTTAACCTGACGACAAACATCCCTCCGTTCTGGTACAAGTTGTCCCGGATACTGCCGTCTAAAATTACGTTGCACAGTCGACATCTCGCTGGAGGGGTCGACGCGAATGCCAGATGGCGCGCTTGCCCCTGCCAAAATCTCAAGGTTGGTGTGCGACTGTCGAACACAGCCTCAAAAAAACTTTTGTCTTTCCACTACAATTTGGTGTAAGAATCAGCTAACACCGTTAAATAGTTTCGTCGCTATAAAGTTATGAAATTGTATCATTCTTTTTCGATGACTCCATATATTATTTCATTTGTTTTATGTTAGCTATTTGAAAGTGGTCCGGTGGAGAAACTACTTGAATAGCCATGCTCTACGTTTATTCCACTTCTCCACTTCTCCACCAGCCGTCCCATTCAGCTTCTGGCCGGCAGGAACAGTAATATAATCTCAAAAACTAACATGATCCCGAGATTTCAATTAACGGTCGAGAGAGGGGAAGTAATGTTTGACACAGCAAGCAGTGAACGTCACTGTCACGCCTGGAACGGGAAACTACGTTACAACAGTCACTCAGTACTCTCTCGTCGGAACCGAACTCACGACCTCATGAACGCGGGTCACGCTCGCCAACCACAGGGCGGAAACACGCTTCTTGCCGGAATGAAAAAAAAACCTGATCCTTCGGCAGGGCAACATGGCCTTACCAGAACTGTCCGCCGTTTTCAAGCCTACCCTGTCTCAAAAGAGCAGTAATCTTAATTATTCACTTTTGAAAGCATTGTTCTGTGGTTCATTAAAAAATTGCCAACGGCCATACCACACTGAAAACACCCGTTCTCATATGTGGTTCATTAAAAGAATATTTAGCAAGTGTGGCGAAGCGTGCGGACCCTTACGATAAGTGAGACGTTATGTAATTTTCCTGTGTGTAGTGGTGAAACGAGATGCTTTTTTTTGCACAACGCCATGTTTTTGCTACATTTAAATCTTTATTTTGATTTCACGTGGACAAATTTTCCTCGAATTTGAGGAATTCTCAAATTCAGAGAAGCGTATCGTAGGTATAACCAAAACTGTCCAATCCGTAATCCTACTAATATTATAAATGCGAAAGTCTGTGGGCGTAGGTGTGTGTGTGTGTTTGTTACCACTCAACTCCATAACGGCTGAACGGATGTTGATGAAATTTGGTGTGTAGGTACTTTAGGTCCTGGAATAGGACATAGGTTACTTTTTATCCAGGAAAATTGTACAATTCCTGTGGAATAACAACAAAACCCAATTCTGCAACGGCTGGGAACGTGACCGAAATATTTTTTCCTCTGGTATCATAGTTTATCAGGCCGCCCAAGGACCTCTGAAATGGCTTAGCGACTACTGTCAATCGATAACAACTGGGACCGAATATTTAACATGCCCTCCGAAGCCCGGAAGCGCTCAGATGTTATGCCATTAAACGGCCACCCATCCAAATGTGTGCCGCTGGGAACGTTACTCAACTTTGGTGATCGATTAAGATCCCTCAGCCAAGCGCAAAAA
Organism: Clitarchus hookeri; assembly: GCA_002778355.1. Lineage (NCBI taxonomy): Eukaryota > Metazoa > Arthropoda > Insecta > Phasmatodea > Phasmatidae > Clitarchus > Clitarchus hookeri. Next base: position 84,763 of record NQII01001313.1, read on the forward strand.
GTAGTACCTAGGTACACTTATTTCTAAAGCTACAACTTGATGAAACTCACGTTTTGATTTTCATACATTGACCCTGGAAAGCGTAAATGTGGTAACTATGGGATAGTTGCACAGATACACTCCAAAAACAATACCCTACTTCTTGGCTATCGGGTAAAAAATATTTCCTTCCTTTTGTGTTGCCGTAATTAGTTAAAAACCTAGGCCAACATAGTATAATTTTATAATTCTGTTTTCTAATAAATAAATGAATTGTCTTTTCCCAATTTATTTATTAGTGTATCACTGTAAAACTCAATTGTACCCGGNTTTTCTAATAAATAAATGAATTGTCTTTTCCCAATTTATTTATTAGTGTATCACTGTAAAACTCAATTGTACCCGGGCGATGCCGGGCCGGTTCTCTAGGTTATCATAAATGTTTTATTTGAAAATATAGGTAATCCACGTAAAAAAAAATTTGGTGGAGCAGTGGAACATTTTGCTTGCGCGGAAATAATTTTCTAATTATTATAACTTCGAAAGTTTTAACTTCAAAGAATGAACAAAACACTATAAATATACCGCTGTTCGTATAGATGCTGCAATAAACGGGTAAACATTTTTAACGAAGTTAACCATACACTCGTTGGATTGACAATATTGGCATAATAAACAAATATCATTTTTATGCTAGAAAGCAGTTGAAAATGAAGCTTTTTTTTTTGACCACTTGAATTTAAAACATTATACCAATGATAAAAAAATATATTTACAGAACATCCTAACTTATTATTTGTAATTCATATTTACAACATCTTGAACGCGAGTTTTTCTATGACAATATTTGCGCGATTACTTCACTAAAATGATGTTTAACTGTCACTGAAATGAAATAACTTATTTGCTGAATCATTCCGTAAAATCATCACTTCGCAGTTTCCCGAAACCGACAAACGTTAACTTCGAGACGTAAATTTGTGGCACTTCATAGCGAACGGCGTTTAAAGAAAATGGCGGACCAAGGCGTTTTACGAAACGATAAGCACGTGCTGGTAATATTACATTTCACTGAAGAAAACACGGTGAAAATAAAGCACGTGCACAATTACTTCCACCTTGTTGGGAAGGTTTCACTTGTCGTAAGTGTCCGCATGCGTCGTCATAATTGCTAAAGATGCTTTTAAAGACAGTTCACTAAAAGCCCAAATAAAATTAAGAACATTATTAAAACCATAAACGTTGTAGTATAATTAAAGTTTTAAATCAAAACTATTTGTTCTGAGTACTATTTCCTTCCAAAGTAATCATCAATATCGCCAACATAATAACATACATTCCGCAACAACTCATCAGCTGGTACAATACTTTGCAAACGAGAGCATTTACTGTTTACATACTGCGTAGGCTGGTTACATTGCCATAATTCATCCCGCTTATATGAAATGGACAATATCGGCGTGCTTGTGAATCCACCTTCCCTGAAAGCAGGGCCTTTCGCGGAAGCAGGCAGGTCTCCAGGGGTGTCGCGCATCGCGCCCGCAGCCCGAAGTGGCCTCGCGGTCACCCCTGTTCCAGCCTCGCGGCCAGTGGAAATTTCCACCCGGAGTTCCAGCCAGCCCGCGTCGTGCATTGCCCGGCCTGGAGCAAAGAGGGGGGAGGTTGTGGCGCTGATGCACCCAGCACCGCCAGCCCCCTCAGATCAATAGACTCCAGCGCCCCTACCGGGCGGTGCGGCAACTACGAACAACCGGGCCGTTTGTCACTCACCCCTGGTGCTCGGTTACATGTCAACGCTCCGCTCTTATGTTAAACTGTAGGTTTTCTTTGTAAGTGATATTTTCGAAATTGGATTTGAGTTGAGAGATTTAGGCGGCTCTTGACGGGGTCTTGAGAGCAGATGAGGATGGTGAAATGAGGTGAGAATGGAGCAGCGCCGGAATGCAAGGGCGGGGGAAACGGGAGATCCCCGAGAAACCCCGCGACTAGCGGCATCGTCCGACACGATTTCCACTTGCGAAAATCCGGGAGTGACCCGGCCGGGGATTGAACCCGGTTCGTCTTGGTGGGAGGTGAGCACTCTAACCGCCTTGCCACCACGGCCCCTCGAAATTGGAATTCTCAAATTCAAGGAATCTTATCGTGGGTTAAACAAAAACCGCCCAATCCTTAATTTATCAGAAATATTCAAAACATAGTCAAACACGTTTAAAAAAAAAGGATAGTTTTGTTTACTTATTTTATGTGTGATTGTTATTAATTAAACTTCCGTCGGTGGAATGGAGGTTAAAATACAGTACATGTTTTGGCAACGTATGGTCTGCGGGAAGGTACGGTACAGNCTTCCGTCGGTGGAATGGAGGTTAAAATACAGTACATGTTTTGGCAACGTATGGTCTGCGGGAAGGTACGGTACAGCACCTTTATACTAAACTAACATATAAACCGTGTGCCCTCATCCAATTTTTTATGCAGGAATTGCATTTGTAACATGCCTGCTCTAAGAAGTATCGTTTCCTCTTGGTGTCTTCTGCTCGGGATGTTTGTCGATACAGATTTACATCAAGAGGGAACTATTTCAGGACGTTCCCTTTGTTTGTTCAGTTGCATGTTTGTTATGGTTCTAACAGGGAACTGAGTTATCACTGGCATAGTTTCTAGTTGTGGATTCTTAAGATAACATCTGACAATGTAGACTTATTATAGGAAGAGCAAGACATTACTTGCGTGTTTTATNCTTCCGTCGGTGGAATGGAGGTTAAAATACAGTACATGTTTTGGCAACGTATGGTCTGCGGGAAGGTACGGTACATCACCTTTATACTAAACTAACATATAAACCGTGTGCCCTCATCCAATTTTTTATGCAGGAATTGCATTTGTAACATGCCTGCTCTAAGAAGTAGTTGACTTAAAAAATATTTAATAAATAATAAATAACTTCAAGTTGCTCTTTTTGTATGGCTAGAGTTTCTCGTGACGATATCTGAACAGAATGGCAAATTAGATTAATTTGCGTACGATGATGTTCAGCCCTTAAACTGAGTTTAATTTAATTTAATTTTTTTAATTTTTTCTTCTGCACTTAGGTTGTTATTTAAGAGGGGTCTTAGTGGACAGGATGTCTAGATGGAACAGGGATTTCGGAAGTCTACCATCAAAGTATATCGCGGGTTTGACATCGCACACTGTTTTGAGGGTGGTATCTCCTGACAGTAAGGAGATCCGAACAAGAGGAATATCGACGCCACTTAAAACGTACAACATATTTGAACCACATGTCTACATATCGCTCAAAATTTCCGCATATGCAGCATACATCGGTGATTCCTGCTACATCTATACCGTCTACAGCGTCATCACAAAGGCTAGCTTTAGTTAGGTACGTAATTTTCCGATTTGAGGGTGGGAGAGGAGATGATTTTTCTGCACCACGGTATGTTTTTGCAACATTTATTCTTTATTTAAATTTCATATGGACATACTTTCCCTTGTAGTATCTTATTACCATCGTTTCCTCTTGGTGTCTTCTGCTCGGGATGTTTGTCGATACAGATTTACATCAAGAGGGAACTATTTCAGGACGTTCCCTTTGTTTGTTCAGTTGCATGTTTGTTATGGTTCTAACAGGGAACTGAGTTATCACTGGCATAGTTTCTTGTTGTGGATTCTTAAGATAACATCTGACAATGTAGACTTATTATAGGAAGAGCAAGACATTACTTGCGTGTTTTATAAATATGTTGTGGCTGTGGCTGTAGAATATTTTTCTCTCCAAAATGACCAATTCCTTTCTATATCAAGAGAAACCGTTTTCCTTGGTTCATCACCAGTATCGACAGCGGAAAACTGAAGACAGCCAGACAGCTGAGTTTTCACGAAGTTCCATCATTTGTTGCTAAGTGAACACATCTTGGTACAATCGCGCTGCCTCACGTGCGTTGCCATTACAACGTCCGTACATGAATTGGATGTCGGCCATATCTTCGTTAGAAAATGTGTGTGGAGTCACGCAAACTGCGTCAAACACAACTACGTGTGCACGCCGCTGTTGAAATTCAATGTGAGGGCTGGTATCAGGAACATAATGTTGTAATAATGCAATGGTTGCACACGTGCTTACATCGTATCTCGGAAACGATTGGTTTCCGGAACCTATGTTTATTAGGACTTTCGTCGTCATCCCATTGTCCTTTACACGCCCCTGCAAGTTGTACCTATCAAATTGAAACCCCCAGGTATGTTTCCGATACTGCACGTGTGCTCGAAAATTAATTATATAACCCATCCAGTCCTCTTTCCACCGTTATTGTCGTGATCTCCGTGGTCGTCGTTGCTAAGGTGACCTTGGACCACGAGATTTCGGGTTCGAATCCTGGGTCCGCTATAAATGTATGGGTTGTTCGCGGTTAATTAAGCACTTTTGAAAATTCTCCTCAACATCTACTATCCTACTAGTCCTGTATCCATCCGCTATATGTAAAATTAACATTTTCATGGGCGCAGACACTTTATTCATGCGCCGATCTAGTGTAACTGTGAAGTTATTAGGAAATAAATGTATAAGTTATATGTTATTTCTTACTCTTAAGAGAATTAAACTAAATTGAATGTTCAATTTTCATAATATTAAACGTTTAATAATACGTTAAGGTTTGGTACTACTTTCTTACTTTAGGTACTGACAGCTTTTCTAAGAGCAAGCTAGTCAGTGTGACCGTTAAAGTGTGCGTCTGTGTATTTACGGATAAGGAATTTTTCTAAGGTAGATTTCGAAAATGCTTATTTAACCGTAAACCAGCTATACTTTATTTTCTAAATTTTGAGTTCAGGTTAGCTTCGTGCGTGAACCGCTTCTATAGTTGCCTTCCAGTATGGCAGTGGGGAGTTAATAAGCCCAGTAAAAACTATCAAACGTCAGGTTGTTCATCAACCTTAACGTGAGCGATGTAAAGTTTCACACCGCCTTAACCAATGTGGAAAAGTATGATATTCAAAAACTTTATATTTACTGCTTCCTTTTTAATAAGTGCAAAAAATACGTCGATTAGGTAATCTTGCGTTTAAGTGAGAGTAATTTAGTTTTCCACGTTTAAAATAAACTCACCGGCTTAGAAAATTTTCTGCGAATGTTACGTAAGACAGAATAAAGTAGTTCATTAATTTTGCATTGAAGTATTCGGTCAGGTGAAAACCACATACAGTAAATAAGTTTTTGTTGTAATATTTAATTTGCGAAGTTGTGCAGTAGCTCACACACATTTTCAATTCACACAATAATCAGTTCTTAGGTTATCTCAGGTCAACTAGTCTACACATCTACATAGTATTACTTTTTTTTTTTGCAAGGGTTTGGCGTTTCTTTAATCTGTCATCGCAGTTTTTTTTCCTTAATATCGGTAATTATTTTTATTTCAATGATAGTTTTGTTTGTTCTGTTCATAAAATGTGCACATGCTATGTTTTTTTATCCCGTGTTTTCATCCTTTTCCATTGCGTGTCCTTTTGAAACAGAGCCTTGGAGAAGTAGTGCCAACTAAAATGTTGCCAGTTGAAGAGGGCAAAACACTACCACCACTAAAATAAAAATAAAAATTCGCTTTGAAAATTTGCCTACGTATCTGTACATTATCGCACGCGCAGTTGCAGTTTTTCTAGAAAAATTTTAAATACTTTTAGTATTAGCCAAAATTACTGCCAGTGCTGCATTTGATCAGTGCGCTGATTATAAAGTTTTTGCATTGCGCTGATTGTCCTCGGTAGCAATATTTCGCGACTCTGTGTCACTGCCGATCTCTTTTTTTTTTTTTACCTCTCGCGAACTCTTAAGCTTGCACCAAGTTTCGCACTTTAAGACAGCAGTTATTACCCATTCCGCTACCTCCACGCCATATTCTGACGTGAGATTTAATTTAAGCGGTGCTTTCTCGAGCCGGTGGGAGCAATTTAAGCTTCGCTTTTTCTCTCGCTTGGAAAAATAAAAGATCCTTTCGAACATCCCGTTCCTAATGGACAGAATTAAAGGCTCTTGGAAAGTATGGTTTATGGACGGTTGTGTACGAGTGTGCGTGCGTGTTAATAGCAGTATATAAGCGCTTTGAACGTGGTTTTCCTTTCTTCCAGTGAAGTAGAAATTCAATCTTCCCTTCCTTTGTACCAGAAGAAAAAATTAGTGGTCACATAGAAATATTTTTAAAACTAGTCTTTTTAGAATGTTTGTGGTAATACATTCATCGCGTTTTTACAACAGTTTGTTGTCGCCACAAAATATTTGGCAGCGTCTGTCTTAAGATATAAATAATTTTTAGTGATTAAGTTTTTCTTCCTCAGTGTTTTCCCCCCACCACGAGTGCGTTTCTTTAGAAGACGGAAAACTGTTCTACTCTGAGCCTTTGTAAGGAAAATGGCCCCATACTAAAAGCGAAGCAATACATCATAGATTCCGCATCAACTTCGCGTGCCGAGAAGGCCGAAACCGGCGATGGTTTTAAAAACTACCCACGGAGGACTTTGAATTTGAGCATCAAATCTGTATAATGTTGTTTTGGAGTCCAATTTACCGAGGGACGTCTTTGGCCTTCGGTCTTATGTGAAAAAATCGTGTGACTTAAAATCAAGTCTTTCGTGCCGGTTGTTTTCTTCAGATGACGTGCTGTAGAAAATAAAGTTTGTTTAAAACAAACATTTCAGTTATGTCATTCTCGCCTGTATGTGAATTGAGAGGAGAGTGTAGCTGTGCGTTCAAGGTCAATAAGCGAGGAAGCGACACGGACGACACTAACACACGCCCCTAGCGCCTCTTAGCTCCTACGCGCAAGGCATGCAGTGTTTCCGTCGTGATGCTGTAATATGCTAATTAGATCTGTAACAGTGGAACTTTACTGTACGCGATGAAAGCTCACAGATTAAACAACGCCCGCATAGTCGTACTTGTCTCGTGCCGCTTAAGAAAATTCATAAGAAAACTTTAAAAATGCTGTGTTTTACCATTTTTCCAAATTTTGTTTTGTTAAAAATACACTTATTATGATAAAATTAAAAATAAGAGCACAGATAATTATTTTTTTACTTTTTGTGGCAAAAATTTGTGCTTCCAGAACATTTATTTACCGAGATACGCGTCTTCGCGCAAACAACGATTTTAAAGAAAATGTTTTGGTACAGGAAAATTTGACAACGGTTCCGTAATCTGTGGAAAAAAAACCCTGCCGTGCTATGCAAGTGAAATCATATGTTAGCAGTAACCGCACGGAGGTATACAGCACACGACTATCAAATTAATTCTCTGCGCGTTAACTGCTTTGTTACGCACGTATGTGTCATGTACGAGAAGAGAAATACTTGGATGTTTTCCGAACATGAAAGTTAGAATTCAAGATGCAGTCCGCGAGTGTACTGCGAATCGAGTAACCAAGAAAGGAAGGAAGAGTTTTTAAATTTTTCCGCTTGCATCGCAGCTACGGTTCATCACTTACTTAACCGACAATTTCAAATATCCTGCACGGGTTTTTTTATACCTTAAAATGGTTGTAAAAACGTCCGCACCAACCATTTACACTTTCAAAAATATACGTTAGAAACGGAAATAGAAAACAGAAACTTGTTGTCGAGTGCAGAGCGTTTTCTGAATGCTTTTCGTCGGTGTACATCTTTCAGCGCGCGCGGGACAGTTTTTGAATAAATATTTTCTTCCCGAAGCTCTGTGCACCGTTCGAAGGCCTAGCTGGAGATGTTTGCCTTGCTTGAGGCCGAGAAGCGCGGGAGCGATAAGGGCGACACTACCGCGCGCATCAAGCACGCCGTCGCCGCTACGCGCATAGTTCTCTACTAGCGTGCAGCGTTGTCGTCGTGCTGCGTCTGCCTATGGGACTTTCAGCGGTGACGCTATTGTTTTATTTGTGGAACGTCTGCAGTAGCAAGGTTCAGTGCAGGACTATTTGAGTACGTAGGGATTCGATCGGAAAATGTGTGAGATACAGTTATTTGAAAACTCCGTGTTTAGCTATGTTGGAGTGCTCCGCAATGGTGTTTCTCACTCGCGTGATGTTTTCAAAGTTACCGACAGGAATAGTCTGAAATGTGTGTTCTTTTCCGAGATCAGCGAATTGGGTTCACGTGTAATAGTTTCGTAAAAAAAAAACTTATTTCAAACATCCTGTAGCACAGTTCAAGCGCGGGGTGGGATGGTCCCTTATTTTAAGAGATTTTAGTGAAAACTTTGCGTGCGACTTTGTCTCTACTACGTGAGTTTGCGCGCTCTAATTTAAGACACCGTGAATGTTAAAAGACTCCCCGTGGAGCGGAGAATTTACGAAATGGAATATATCTCGGCAGTGTGCAAAATAAACTGAGAGATTGTCTCAGTTTCGTATGTCGGATTTTCTACATTTGCATTCAAGATTTCCAACCCCTGCAAAGAATGAGCCGCCCCGTTGGGCGCGGTGTCATTAATATTCATATCGCATGTTTTCTCAAGGAACTCATGCCTTCTTCCGCGAGGTCCCGTTCGTAAAAGTTTGTCAGCAATAGTGTGCAAAAGTGTGTTATAGTTTATGATGAATAAATCCCTTTTACTTGTGTTGTAGTAGGCAATTTACAGTAATTGTGTATTTGAAGAACTTATGATTGCATTGCCGTGATTATATCGTTACAAGACGCCAGGGGCGTATCAGAGTTTATTTGGGAACAAAATCTGATTTCTCAAATGTATTTATACTACTATAAATATTCACACAGCTGTTATTTACAGCATAAAACTATCTATATCCACTATTATTCTTGTTATTATCTATAAGCGCAATTTTTAATGTCTATCTAAATTTTAATTAAAGTCCTTAGCACTGTCTCTATATTGGTTACTGACACTTAATTCGCACTCATTATTTTCACACATTGAATATATTGCCATCATTCCCAAAATATCTGTCGTGCATCCAGTTCAATAGTCCCGCCCGTCAGTGTCTATCTCCATTGCACCGATGCTCGCAGTCCGCAGACTTCACTCCCGCTTGTTACTGTCGCCGCCACTCGACGCCACTCTTCGCTTTGCTGGCTCGCCGCTTCACTATCTTCGCACACCTGGCGCTTACGGTCGCACAATCTTGCAAACTCTAAAGCTGTCGGCTCGGTGACCCGTCGCGGCTCAAGTAATCTCGCTGAAGGTTCCCCGCGCCCCCGAGCCTCACTGAAAGAGGTAAGGGCGATGACCAAAACATTCTTTCAACGATAACCCTGGAAACTTTATCCGCTCAAGGATAGGAGCGCACGAGTCCCGGTAGCGGCACGTCGTTGTAAATCTCCGCGCACTCCTCGGGTTACCGCTCGACCTCTGACACACTTATTCACTCGCTTGAGCGATACGGGGCAAGGGAAGCGATGCAGAGCAAAGTATGTAACAGTATGTTGCTACACGAGTGTATTACAATGTGTGTACGTATATGTATCCGTGTGTAGAGAGCAAGAGAGAGAAAGAAAGAGAGAGAGAAAGAGGGATAAGTTGGGCGAGGGAGGCAGAGCCGCTGTTGTGTTAATATATTAGTCTTGTTTGTGCATGGCAGGATGCATGGGCAAGGTGGCATCAGAGAAAGCGAACGTCCTTCAAAGATTTGTTCCAGTAAATCAAATTATGTACATGTAAATAACGCGATAGGGAGAATTATTACTGTAATTTAGACATTCATATCTGTTTCATAGTGCTGCTCTAAGTAGAACATTTTGCAGCAGCATGGGTAATCTGACTGTAATCTTACAATAAGATACTAAGATTTTCTGTATATCCAACAACTTGGTTAGAAAATAAAAACTTCCTGAAAATCGCGCGGAAATCTGAGCGTACTGGACCATAGTTGGCAGTGCACACGCATATTTTACAAAAATGAGCACTCCCAGAACGCGGTAGAACAGGGACGTTGTGGCGTCTCACATGGTGGTGATTTGGGCTACATTTAGGTCAAAATATCTTCACATAAGCGGGCTGCACATGGGCCAATCCGATGGCCCGATATCGTATCCACGACGCGTCTGGAGCCGAAATTGGGTCATGTGTAGGTTGGTTGGCCGATCAAGCTGGTCGGGTACGATGATTTGGAGCTAGGGTGGTCTGAACCTTCCAATTTTTCAAATCGTCCCAACTCCTCGCCTTTTCTTTCTACCGATTGGCTCGTATGTAGCGTCATCGGCGCGATTCTCCGACCGCAAGTGCAACCTTCTTTTTTTATTTCTACGTAAATTTTGTTTTGAGAGTGTGAAGTCAGGTTATGTTCTTCGTTTTGCTGTCAGCAGACATTACCCATCTTAAGTAAATTCGTTTTATTGATTGATAATTTACTTATTGATAGTTTCGGATGGATTCTCAATCCGAAAACGACATTTTGGACAACGTAGGAGCCATGACAGTCGCATTTGTACTGACATCTCGGGCAGCTGGATCGGGTCTTCTGTAGAGGCACCCCCAGCGATTGGCTGATTAGATCGGACCGGTTGGATCGGATCGACCCGTGTGTAGCCCGCTTTAGAAGGTCCCGATATCGATTCCTAGCCTACAGAAGGTTGGGGACGTATTCGATGGAGAATTCACGAGTGAAGCAACAGCTACGTAAGGGTGCCTGGTCTTTTCCTCGTTCCCCCGAATTCGGTGAATTTTTGCTTAATTGCTACTCATTATAGCGTATCATCTGTTAGTGACGATACGACGAGAGTAACATTTTAATCACGTGAGTTTGAGTTGTTTTATTTTCGTTTCTGGGGAAGAGGATTGTCGAACGAATGGCCAGTGGAATAATCTTACTTATTTTACATCAAGCTGATAAGCAGAATGCTGAATTTAAGGGAGTTCGTTATAACGGTCACCGAACTACTTGTTTGAACGATTCGGTGCTGTAATTGAATCATGTAAAGTGGTCTCAAGCCATCATTTCAGGCTGTTTGTCACGTAAGCATGACGCCATTAGCGACCCCGTGGTCACGGAGATCCTAAAAAAAAAGGGGGGGGGGATTATGTGAATAAATTTCATTTTTTGAGCGAGGGGTGACATGTATGCTTGTGTGTGTTTATATACACAATTACATATGCATGCATAAGTAAACATACATATACATACACAAATACACCTACACACGTATACACATACGCACACCGCAAAAAGGTTTTGAACCATCGGAATTTTTGAGTTACGAGGTAGGTCACGGCCCAGGAACGTGTGGGATGAAAATATACACAGTCTGTGCAGAATACCACGTGAGACTTGCCGAATGTCATTTTACAATGCGCCGACTGTCCTATAGAACTTCCTTCGTGTGCAATCAATTACAGGTGGTGCAAAACTTTTTTGAGGTGTGTGTGCGCACACATACATGCATACGTTTACTGCATATGGTTAGCGCGGGCGCAATAAATCACATGCGTAAACCGCCATCATTTCTCTTCAAAGTCTATCAAATCCGCGGAATTTTGTGTGCAGGTTACGCATACCACGGCGTAACAACACACACACACACACACACACACACGCACACACACACACACATACTCGCACAGTAATGAATTTTGCAGAGTAAAGAGAATTTCATGTAGTAACTATATTACGTCAGAGTCGTGTGAATTTACGGGTGCGTAGAGAAGTATTATTTTTATATTTATGCGAAACACTTTTCAACATTTAGTATTTAGCAATTCAAAACAATATTTTATGGTTTCTGCATAATTGCGTGTTGAAATCACAATTTTAACTGCTTTTGAAACTGAGATGATACAAATGGAATCCCTAGCAGGAAAGAGATAATTTTCAGTGGTAAATAACGCCACGAGGCACTTTAAAATATTTGTGTAATCACACAGATATTTTTTCTCTTTAAAAAATTTGGATTTAACGAAATGTTTTCGTATTTTTTAAATTTGTGTATGTGTGTAAATTTCTGTAAAATGATTTTTGATACTTAAAAATTAATCACAACAATGCGTTTCGAGTTTCCTTGTTTTGTTTTTTTTAACGAATTAGGTTATTTTTATTTGTATGACATTAAACAGTAACATTTTTAATTTGATACCAGGCAGAAACTGTAGAACCGATAACTTCTTGTTGTTATCATCATTGTCGTCGTTTTCATCTTTGAATGATATTTCTTTTAACGTCTGCAAGTTGAACAGTATTCGAGAAACATAAATGTGTCGAATGTTTGCTATCGAAAACTAATAATTTCAGTTTTTTAATAAAGAGGGGAGTTGAAGATCTAAAAATAATCGGCTCTCTTGTTTCTCACAAACGGCCAACCTGCGCTGCCTCCCACAGCCTTCTAATTTTGGTTTGTGGGGAGTTGAAAAACCTTCCGGCCTTTCTCCCCTGTCGCTCTACTAGGCGCCGAGGACGTCCGCCCTCTGCCCACGCTCCTTCCTCGTGTCCTTTCCAGCTGAGTGCCCTTCCACAGGACTCGTCCTCCCCTGTGTGATCCTCTGCGTTCCCGCCTCGCCGCGTCTTCCTGCCGAGGCTGCGAGATGAGCTCTCTCTTGTTTATAACTACTCAAAATGATCGTACAGGGGTGAAATATGCGAATGGACCGTCTACCTATAAGGACTGCGGTGGTTTAGCGGTCAGATTGCTCTCCTCCCACCTAGGTGAACCGGGTTCGATTCCCCGTTGGGGATTGTGCCGGGCTATACCGCTTGTCGGCGGGTTTACTCGGGGATATCCCGTTTCCCCTCGCCCTTGCATTCCGGTGCTGCTCCATACTCACCTCACATCGGCCCTCATGGCCTCGGTGTTAAAAGCTGCCCAAACCTCTCCACTCCACGGCTGAAGTCGAGAAGCGGAGGAGCGATGAAGGATGAGACTGCCACGCGCATCAAGGGCGACATTACCGCTACGCTTGACTGCAGTGTTCTCGTCGTGCTGCGTGTGCCTATGAGACTTCAAGCGGTGGCGCTATCGTTTTATTGCTGGGAAGTCTACGGCAAAGTTCATCGCAGGTCCCTTGAGTAGTTTTGTAAGTATCTGATGGGTATATTTTTGAGATACAGCACTTTGAAAAAAGCAGTTTTGGAGTACTCGGGATAGTGTTACAAACGTGCTTGGCATTTTGAAAGTAATTAACAGCCTTCGTCTGAAGTGTGTGTTCCACTCGTAGATCAGCACATTGGACTCACGTTTAATAGTCTCGTGGGAAAACGTGTCTTTTAGAGACTCAGCAATGCATTTAAAGCACGCGGGATCCTTACGGGCACTGCCTACCGGCTGGCAGCTGCGAAATTGAAATATGAAATCCCATGTTGAGGAGAATTTTGCCTCAGTGCGTTAAGTTTAAAGACAGGCGTTTCAAACAAAACGCATTCTTCGCGATTTTTTTTAGAAGAAGTTCCCTACAGTGGAGATGTTTCCGTAACATGTATATCATGTTTACAAGAAGTTTTTAAAACTTATGTTTTTCAAAAAAAGTACATACCTCCTATATATATATATATATATAATACGCTCGTACTGATTTTCTCGTAAAAAAATCGTGAAGAATAAATTTTGTTTGAAACGCCTATCTTTAAATTTAACGCACTAAGGCAAAATTAACCCTAACATGGGATTTCCTATTTCAATTTCGCAGCTGCCAGCCGATAGGCAGTATCCTTAAGGTAGAAGTGCGGTTTCCAGTACAGTCGTACACCCGGTCGTACAACGAGCAAAACTCGTTTAAAAAAAGTGCACACTCTTCCTACATTGTCTGAAAATTACGATTTATATTACACATGAAAGGAGTATGTTTGTATTTTGTGACACTAAAATATTTTGCTAAAATTTACGTATTTTAATGTTTAAAAAAATTAAATTATTAATTGTCTGTTTTTACAGTGTATTTTAATTCTGGATTTTTCAAATAGAACATTTTGTATGGAAACCTTTGTCAAGTAGGGCAGTGATAATAATTACTATGTTTGCATGTAAGAAAATTTAGGTACTAATATTAATAATATTTCTAATGATTGATTTTATGTGCATTTATTTTAGTTATAAAAATAACTTTTTTAGCTGAATTGGATAAGCATCGATTATAAAAAAAATTTGTAAACATTATTACTAATATTTTATTACATACATCCAGAGTAATTATTACAATTGCCTTAATTGTGTGTTTTTTTTGTAAAATGTGCTTTGTAATCAAAAATTATAATAATTATGCAGTATTTTGTTAGTTATCGTTTTACTACCTAACATAGTATGTTCACGGTTAATTGAGCATTTTTGAAATACTGCTTAAGATCTACTTTTCTCCTAATTTTGTAACCTTTCTCTATGTAAGATTAATATTTCCATGAAAAAACGTGAATTGTTTTGGAATTTAAATGTTTTAATAATAAGCAACTCCTTGCTCTTGTTCTTATGAAACAACAAACACTGACTTCGAAAGCTGATGCATTTAAACGTTTCTCTCCCAATACAACGGCAAAGCGTAGAATGTTTTTTTTTTTAATTTGTTACCAACTTAACCGAGAGCTGCATGCAACAGCTTACTGTAGTATTAAGGGGTATTTATGGGATGTGACTTTTTTTTTTTTTTTCCAAAGTTTGATTTCAAAAGTGTTTACTATGCCGTGAACAGCCTTTCATGAGCCAGATGAGTGTAATAAGGAACCTAAATTGTACAGTTGCATAAAAGGAGGGCCATACTATTCGCAAATCTCTGTCGACTGTATGCTGGTCACATCTCCAGCCACGAAATAGGGTGATTTTCTGCCTCGCGAACAATCGCGTTTTGTGAGTGTTTACATTTCTGGAACGAACCGCGGGAGTTACGTTTACGTGGAAATTGATTGTGCTGCGTTATTGGTTCGAGTGCACTGGGTCGGAATTGACTTTCTGATAACGGCGTGCCCTGCGTTTGCACTGCCTGGGAAACTGATTTCCAGGATTGCCATCACAGCTATTTAATTCTCTGACCACGTTTTTTTTTTTTTCATTAACATTCATTCCACTATGCAGTGCATCGCAAATATTTGCGCACGTTACTGGACGAATGCGATTTTAACGTCCGTGCTGTGCTGTGCTGTGCTGTGTTGTGCTATTTCGCTCAGTCGTTTCCATACAGTGCCACTTAATACGTAACATCCGCTGCAATCTGTGTAATGAACGATATATATTTTTGACATTTCTTTCTTGGCGACATTGCTTGGATCGCGTAGTAAAATTAAAATTAAATGCTGTCACTGATATTATTTAATCATGAGTGTAAGGAACTGCTTCACTAACTGTAAAGAAAAAAAACAGTACACTGGAATTCCTAAAAAAAAAAAAAAAATGCTTAAATACATAATCTTGGACATTGAGTTTATTTTACAAGTGTTTCTTACCACAAATATATCTTGCACAAGGGGCCACGGTGGTGTAGTGGTTAGAATGCTCGCCTCTCACCAAGGCGAACCAGGTTCGATTCCCGATGGAGTCTCCCCCAGATTTTCGCATGTTGGGAACCGTGCCGGACGATGCTGCTGGTCGGCGGGTTTTCTCGGGGGTCTCCCGTTTCCCCCGCCCTTGCGTTCCGGCACTGCTCTATACTCACCTCTTTTCACCCTCATCGGCTCCCAAGGCCTCACTGTTGCCCAAATCTCTTCATTCACTCACTCAGTCCTTGCATAAATGTGTGATTTCGATATCCTCAGCGTTTCAGAATATTGCAAATTTTTATTTCCAAAGTGCAATAGCTATGCGTAAACGTGATCCCGTTTTAATGTCGCCAGGCCGGATCTGGCAGTGTTTCTGTGTCCCTGCCTCGTGGTGATGAATACATAAGACCAGGGGAAGATGCGGCGCTAACACTGAATGCGACGGGCTGAGAAATCTTGCTCGTGTTGCGAGGGAGACAGTGCCGGCGGTGACTGCCTTGGGATTGATGGCTCCATTAACGTCATCCCGGCGGTAATATGGCGCCGTGATTGATCGTTTCACGATATTACGGTTTCTCTAGCATTTGTTGAGGTTACAACAATGCGCCGTACCTCTAAGATTTATTTAAATATAATGTTAGCGTGCATAGTCTAGTCTCTCTTTCTTCACACTTTTTGAACAAAACCTTTGAGAAATTACCCCATGCATGGCGTGCTAGAATTTTTAAATTATCGTATATTTGTGTTAACATAAAATCACCTTATTTTATATTAAATTGAACTTTTACGTATATCTTATTTATGAATTACTGTATAATATTTCACCTCTATTTAATATGAATACAGACAGAAAGAAAACAGTTGTTGGTAATGCCAAGTAAAAAATAGTTCTTATGCCAAATATTATTAAAGTGCGCGCGCACGAATCCGGTGCGTTGTCCCTTTGGTGTAATTTTCTAGACTGTTCAAATTTGTTTGCATGGGGCGGATGAATATCCTGGAAGAAGAACTTTCGCAGGGCTTCAGAAAAGTTGGAAGTAACCGTGAATGGACTATATCATTGTATTTGTCAATATTGTCAGTAAGAGTATCTGTGGCGTAGTACCTTAGGCAAACACCTTATTTTCTCTCCATCCTTTACTCCTTCCCAAACTCAACTGCCTCAGTGATCGAAATAGCAAAAATCCTTTTTTTTGAAACATGAAGTTTCGTGTTTGAGCCCCAGCTTTAATGTATGCGAGTTATGTTCGCGACGTAAATGTTAGGATTGTTAACCCGGTAAACAGTTCATCCCCACCGCAACCCCCTTTTTCCTAATGGTTTTACCGACATAAGAGCAGGGACATCAATAAGCTCAATAAAATAAACTTTCTCCCTATCTCCTTATCTGCCGTATCTGCTGATATCGTTCGGTACGCCAGGACTCTTGATGGGATGCTACGTTGCCACATCCGGCTAATTCATCGTCGGCGCACCTGCATGCTTCTGAAAGGTGCCGATTATTACAGCANTGCGAGTTATGTTCGCGACGTAAATGTTAGGATTGTTAACCCGGTAAACAGTTCATCCCCACCGCAACCCCCTTTCTCCTAATGGTTTTACCGACATAAGAGCAGGGACATCAATAAGCTCAATAAAATAAACTTTCTCCCTATCTCCTTATCTGCCGTATCTGCTGATATCGTTCGGTACGCCAGGACTCTTGATGACATGCTACGTTGCCACATCCGGCTAATTCATCGTCGGCGCACCTGCATGCTTCTGAAAGGTGCCGATTATTACAGCACAGAAGTCCCTGATGGCTCTTTGTTATTACGGGATGTTGAGAGTCGCGGAAATCTTACAAGTGGTGGATGAGCGGTTAGCCTACTCGCCCCCCACAAAGGTGAACCGGGTTCAACCGCCGGCCGGGTCACTCCCGGATTTTCGCAAGAGGGAATCATGCCGGACGATGACTCTGGTCGACGGATTTTCTCGGGGATCTCCCGTTTCCCCCGCCCTTGCATTCCGGCACTGCTTAATTGTCACCTCATTTCACCCTCATCTGCTCTCAAGACCTCGTCAAGAGCCGCCCAAATCTCTCAACTCACTTTATAAGTGTGTCTGGTATGGGTTTCTAAACCATGGTTGAACATACAAGCAGTAATCAAGCACTTGTCGAAAGATTAAATAGTACGGAGTAAAGTCTGGGTCTCTTTTGCATGTGCCAGTGTAACGCGTTGCATGCACGTGCGAGTGCTCGGAGTGCTGTCAGGTGAATTGNACGTGCGAGTGCTCTGAGTGCTGTCAGGTGAATTGTGATAACTACGATCAACCTGAAGGACAAAACGAGCAGATACAGGAGAGAAGCCGAAGATGAATTTACTATATATACTGCAGCGATAAGTGCATCTAACAGGTAAGTTTAACCTAAGTAAGCCTAATGATGCAATAAGTAATGTGACTTTAGGTGTTGGCATTGTCTGTGGAAGTGCATTGGAATATTGTGAAGAATGGTTTGAAAGTCTCCAGCGGCATGTAATAATTACCGAAACTTGAAAATATTTGTTGATGTGGTTGTTTAAATTATGCTAAATCTATTATTTTTGTGCATATCGACGGTTTGGCTTAGAACTTTGGCTGTGATAGTTTTTTTTATTTAACAAAAATGGCCGTAATTAGCGTTTACANTATTAACAAAAATGGCCGTAATTAGCGTTTACACAATACACAGATTACTATACAATTTTATTTTTTAGGGTGTCACAACACGACAATGCTTAATGAAGTACCTTCGTCTCATAAACTAAAAATGACTTGGAGCTTTTTTTTTGCCCGATTCTCCAGCAGTGTTTTACGGCTTGCCAGAAGAAATATCAAATTCACGGGATAAAACAGTAAGTTTGCGCTTGTTTATGTGTAGTTTCCTAATGCTCTCTTATTATTGCAAATACATGTATTTAAATGTAATATAATCTAAAATCAGCTAGGCGAAGTTTAAGAAAACTTTAAAGAAGAAAATTATGTGAAAGCTCTTTATTTATGCAAATTTAGCGCTAGCCATTATTAGTCCAGGCTATGGTTTTTTTGACAGCTGCGCAATGACAAGAAGCCGTTCAGTGTTGGGTTGGGACTTATAAATTGGCATTTACGCTCGCTACCAAAATTTTTACGCTTCGACTATGTCACATCACCATATTCTGACCGTTCTGAATTCATGTGTCTGGTGGTAGGCAACTGGTTGTTTTACTGTCAGTGGTAGCCTGATTCTAAAGAATTGCACGCTGAATCAATTGGAAGTCATTAGATTTAGAGGGAATGAAATTGAATCGCTGAAAACTGTGCCATTTACGATAGCGAACGAATGCTGATGACTCCAATAACCCAGTTTTACAGGCTTACAGGCGATTTATATCGTCTCACTTTGAATTCGGCTGTTCCAATTATGAATGTTAATTCTTTGTGAGTACTCGAGCTTTTTACTGTTGTGCCATTCGGGAGATCTAAGGTAACCGAGTAAATCCAATATTGTGGTATACATCTGCATGATGGACTAGCATCTCTGGAATAAAACTATGTTTTAGGTCGCGTAATTCATAAAGAGTGAATACTATTGACACCTGCTGGATTAGAGGCCGCACACATACACATGTTCGCATGTCACGTTTCATTCCGCTAAGGTCACGTAGCAGATTGAGAGGACTCTGAGGGGAGGGTGGGGGTGTTTTACCGCGGATCAGATATATCTCTTAATGGAACGAGCGCACACGAATGTATGAAAATATAGAGATTTTGTTTGCCGAAGGTAATTTTTTTTATGAGTTTGTACTTGTGGTGGATGTACCTTAACGCTAGCGTCTGCTCGCGGTATATTTTTTTTTCTCCCGCTAAACTTACTACAAGTACATTATTTGCATGTATAAAGAGTTTTATATCCGGACATTGGGGGCTAAAAATATCGTTGCACGTGGAGTAACCATGTGGATATTTTTTTCCCGCTGCCCAAATTTCCTAACGTACTGATTTGAAACTTGGGAGGAAATGTTTTTAATGATGAGCGTCTATGCCTGGGTTAGTGGGAAGGGAAAAGTTTTAAGTAACTACGAATTAATTTTCACGCCACAGTAATTTGGCTAGGACCTAGTCTAACAAAAGTGTTTTNAGAGTTTTATATCCGGACATTGGGGGCTAAAAATATCGTTGCACGTGGAGTAACCATGTGGATATTTTTTTCCCGGTGCCCAAATTTCCTAACGTACTGATTTGAAACTTGGGAGGAAATGTTTTTAATGATGAGCGTCTATGCCTGGGTTAGTGGGAAGGAAAAAGTTTTAAGTAACTACGAATTAATTTTCACGCCACAGTAATTTGGCTAGGACCTAGTCTAACAAAAGTGTTTTNAAAAGTTTTAAGTAACTACGAATTAATTTTCACGCCACAGTAATTTGGCTAGGACCTAGTCTAACAAAAGTGTTTTCCGATGTCCATAATCCCCCTTCTTTATATTACATTTACGAAAATTAGAATTTGGGATCTTATAACTGTAAAGAAAGTGTAAATAAGCAGTGGACGCTGCCATAGTAGCCGTTATAAATCGTGTCCGCTCAGTACGAAGTGTTGTGTAATCTCCGCTTCAAATAGCGGCCAAGGACGTACCAATCGCGCCTCCTTTATTGGCCTAATTTACCAGTCTGGCGGGATAGGCGGGCATGAGTGCAACCAGCAATACTGCGTGCACTGTTGGCCACGCCAGCTAATCTGCGATCACTTCATCAACCGACGTTCAGGTGAATATATCCACGCCATGTTGAAGCTAGTCAACTATTTCCATACCGTTGTTAGTAGAGACCTGAAAAATTCGCGAGTTTAATGACCTGAATGCTAGACAGTCTTATGTATCAATATGCTGATATCAACTGCACATTGTCACAGTGGAAGGCGACAATTGGACACCGTTCTCCAGGTGGTGTCAAACACCGCGTGGACCAATAGCTTAAGTGATATAAACGTACGTGTTTTGAATTCTAGCTTGTCCCTAAATGAATTCGCGAATTTTTCACGTCTCTAGTTATTAGACATTCACTTGCAAATAACTGTCATTCATATTTGTTACAGAAACTGTAGAAACAGGGAACTGAGACCAGGTATCAATTTCAGACATAGTTAAGCTGTGCCTAATGCTGTAACTCGGCAATTTATGTAATAAAATCGTAAAGAAATAATGAGGGATATATAAATTTAAGCNCTGTGCCTAATGCTGTAACTCGGCAATTTATGTAATAAAATCGTAAAGAAATAATGAGGGATATATAAATTTAAGCCGTGATATATGAGTATATACACACATTTTAAACTACGAGGAGAGAAGGTATCAGTACCACTTGCTCTAGTAGAAAATTATGTTATTAAAGGCTGTCAGTTGGCTGGTAGGGTTGAAAATATGTTTTTCTGGAATCCATACACTGAACCAGCCATTGTATTGTGGCTGGCAAGGTTGGAAATTGTAGCCTTTAAAAACCAAAATAGAATAAATTTTTGGTTTATTAGTTACTTAGCAACCAAAACTCGAACATAAGTTACATATGAATTTGGAAAATATTGTGTGGCTATTTCGTTGGCAATACTTTCGTTCTGAAAGCAGGAAACATGATTGTACAGTTTACCAACAATAGGCATTTTGTTGACAAGGTTTAAACACGTTGTGTTGAAAATGTTGTAATCCAGACTATGGGCCAACTGATATCCTACCAAGTTAAAGTTGGACGTTTGGGTNCTGTGCCTAATGCTGTAACTCAGCAATTTATGTAATAAAATCGTAAAGAAATAATGAGGGATATATAAATTTAAGACGTGATATATGAGTATATACACACATTTTAAACTACGAGGAGAGAAGGTATCAATACCACTTGCTCTAGTAGAAAATTATGTTATTAAATGCTGTCAGTTGGCTGGTAGGGTTGAAAATATGTTTTTCTGGAATCCATACACTGAACCAGCCATTGTATTGTGGCTGGCAAGGTTGGAAATTGTAGCCTTTAAAAACCAAAATAGAATAAATTTTTGGTTTATTAGTTACTTAGCAACCAAAACTCGAACATAAGTTACATATGAATTTGGAAAATATTGTGTGGCTATTTCGTTGGCAATATTTTCGTTCTGAAAGCAGGAAACATGATTGTACAGTTTACCAACAATAGGCATTTTGTTGACAAGGTTTAAATACGTTGTGTTGAAAATGTTGTAATCCAGACTATGGGCCAACTGATATCCTACCAAGTTAAAGTTGGACGTTTGGGTACTGTTATCTTAAAAACTAAACTTGTTCACTAGTAGTATGTGTATTATCCCGTTTCATTTTCTTCTTAGTTTTCACCACAAGTATTTGCCCAAATGAACGTATCATCAAGCTTCGTTGAATAACGTTTTCACTTAAGATTTCAGACGTAAGCCATGCTTATTTGGCAATTGCCTAAGACTCTCAGATTGCTTTATATGGTATAAGCAGCTAACTTCACCTGTCTTTCCTTCACAAGTAACGTCTNGTATGTGTATTATCCCGTTTCATTTTCTTCTTAGTTTTCACCACAAGTATTTGCCCAAATGAACGTATCATCAAGATTCGTTGAATAACGTTTTCACTTAAGATTTCAGACGTAAGCCATGCTTATTTGGCATTTGCCTAAGACTCTCAGATTGCTTTATATGGTATAAGCAGCTAACTTCACCTGTCTTTCCTTCACAAGTAACGTCTNTTGCCTAAGACTCTCAGATTGCTTTATATGGTATAAGCAGCTAACTTCACCTGTCTTTCCTTCACAAGTAACGTCTATTTTTCTTTCATCAGATACTGTATTGGAACACAATGCAAGCTCAGATAATGTAGTGGATGACTGAACGAGTTACTTTATTGGATTAATTGGCAAGAAGGCGAGCCATGTCATATGACAACGTCGTCAATGCATGCTGTTTCGTAAATAGTGAATGAATACAATCTTTAAAAGTCTTGTAGTGTCTCGCACCTCGCAAGTATTTTACAACACGAATCACATTGCAGCAATTTGGAAATTGTACCATTCAGACATTGGCTCTCTTAATGCCGTCGTGGATTTTAACTTGCTGAAAGTATCATCACAATAGCAACACTGTTTCTCGCGTAGTGGTAGTGTAATATAGAAGTATATGTGCAGATGTATTCTCTGCAGTCAGCTTCGCACAACCATTGGCTTGAGTCATCTTCGCGAGAGAAAAAAAGGAAGAAATAGTACAACTAAACTTTTACAGATTCTGCGCAGATCTGACTCATCGCAAAGCTTTGTGTTCCGTGAAAACTCGCTCCATAAAAAGCTGATTTGGCGAAGGAATCAATTTGAAAGATTCTAGATAATAACTGAGCTATTAGGAAAAGCAGCTGTTCTATGTCTACGTATCGTGTAACCAGGGCAAAGAAATCGTCTTATGTCCAGCTCCTAATGGACCGAACCCTTTCGTTCTCAGTTGCAGATGTTCCAATGAATCAAGGTTCAACCTGAGACCTTTAAAATAGTTTCCTTTTCCTTTTGGCAAATCATCTTAATACTAGTGTTAACACNA
Source organism: Clitarchus hookeri (assembly GCA_002778355.1). NCBI lineage: Eukaryota > Metazoa > Arthropoda > Insecta > Phasmatodea > Phasmatidae > Clitarchus > Clitarchus hookeri. The sequence goes on from NQII01001313.1 coordinate 107,676, forward strand.
AATAGTTTCCTTTTCCTTTTGGCAAATCATCTGCTAGCTATTTCATACCTTTTATTCAAGGTGGGGTGGAATTAGACCGACAAAATGTGTAAGGTGATTCCTTATGCAAAATCAAATGAAAAATATACGGGACACTTTCTACCTAAATTTAATATTTAGGGATAAACGAGCCCTTGAAAAGCGAGATTTTAATCTTTATTTTTGTAAATTATTGTAAACAAAGTGAAATTAAATTACTATTATCCGAACATTGGTTTATGTTATCGGGATCTTCATACTTACAGCAAAAATTCATTAATACTTCCCCTCGTAATGAAAATAACAGGGGTGGCTACCATCTTTTTATATGGAACTATTTTACCGTCAGGAATTATGAATGTTTGGTTCTGGTTTATTGTGCACTATAACCTAATTAACGAAAATGGTTTGTTTGTTACAACTGCTCAGAACTCACAATTTTCGTGTAAAACGCGCCCAAAATTTCGGAGGCGGCATTACATCACCTGTCACATAGACAATACCAACACTTCCTGCAGGGAAATACATACTAACCGTCGTCAGAAACAGGCAGCTTCAATACTGTAAGCTTTTTAATGTTAGCTTATTAATGCTGTTTACAATATGCGTCAAAAATGTCAAGGATCGTCTTTGTAGTGGACAACAGCATACCATCGACGCACGTAGGCAGTATTGCCTACGTGGTAGGCACTGTATCGCTGCAGCACGAGCTTTGTTTGCGTTTTAAATGAGAACGGTGGGCCTGTCCTGGGCGTTTGCTACAAGAGGAGCATTTTTGTTAATTATGCCATATTGCTCAATAAACCAGCATCAGAAATTCATAATTCTTCCCGGTGAAAAAGTTATCTGCAAGAAGAAGAGGGCCCCTGTTATTTTCTTTACTGAAGGCCGTGGGGAAAAAGGTGGGGAGGGAGGTATTAAAGGGGTTTTTGGTCTTAGTCTGAAGATCCCTATAACATAAAACCATGTTCGGAGAATTGTAACTTAATTTAAGTTCATTTCAGATTTCCCACTTGATTTTGCATAAGGAATCATCTCAGGAAATTTGTCTGTCGAATTCTGCCCTACTTTGTATATACAGGCACATTCGATGTCTTAAATGCTTTTCTGGTGTGATCATCATCGTGTAGCTATAGTTTAATATTGTTACAGGAGCGCCTGAGGGGCATATCTGAGTTCGTGAGGGATGGATGTCTTAATAAAATTAACAGAACTGAATTTGATTTTTAATCTATTCACACAGTTATTATTTACAGAATTTAATTGTCTGTCTCCACTATTGCTCTTTTTATTCCACAGTGAGCGCAATATTTAATGTCTATTTCAACTATAATTAACGTCCTACTTAATTGTATATGTTTGGCTATTGTCAATTAACTCATACTCGTTATTACCACACGTTCAGTCAATCTGTTGCCATCATTTGTAATGTCTTTCACTCACGCATCCAGTCCAATAGCCCAGCCTGCAGTCGCACGCTTCACTGCTTGATACTCGCAGTCGCAGATTTACCTTCCGCTGGTCACTTCTCCTGCCGCTCGTCGTCTATCGCTCGGAACTCAGCCACTCTTCCATTCAACAACTACTCAACTCCGACTCCGAGGCCCGACCATACTTTTTATACTCTGCTGGCCTTGACCTGGAAAGTTCGACGCGCCCCGAGCCACGCTNGACTCCGAGGCCCGACCATACTTTTTATACTCTGCTGGCCTTGACCTGGAAAGTTCGACGCGCCCCGAGCCACGCTTAGATAAACTAGGGCAGCAAACCACTAGAACATTTTTCAGATAAATACAGAAACTCAGTACAACCAAGGTCGGCAGCGCGCGCCGCGAAAGGATTTATCGTGTCGGCTCACTTTTTGGTAATAGATACGTGGCTCTTAATTTAGCGCGCGCCTGTAATTCAAAACATTTCATTGACTTGCCACCGCCGCTATCCTATAACTGCTGTCCTTCACTTCGACTCACTCGCGCGGGTTGCGGAGCAGTGAGCGCGTAACAATATTGCCGCATTCTAACCATGTGTCGTATTTCACAGTCCCACTTTTTCCACGTTTTCTGCAGGTTGGTTTTTAATTTTGTTTCATATGTATCAGAAAAGAGCTAATATCCATCGACTTTCGATATACTTGACATGTTCGGAACACGTGTTTTAAAAGAGGTTGCGCCTACCTGGTGCTCGAAATGCGCTGCAGAATGTTTGAAATACTCGTTTTTCTAAGAAACTTTTAAATGTGCGTCCAGTGTGCTGATCTACGAAAAGAACACACACATTCATTCACGCACATTTTAAACACCATTTCAGAGCACTCCAAAATGGCTAAAAACAGCTTTTTCAAAGTGCTGTTTCTCAAAATATATGTGTCAAATACATACAAAACTGTTAAAGGGCCCTGAATTGAACTTTCCTTCAGAGTTTGCACCAATNCAAAATATATGTGTCAAATACATACAAAACTGTTAAAGGGCCCTGAATTGAACTTTCCTTCAGAGTTTGCACCAATAAAATAATAGGGTCACCGCTCAGCATGAGATGAATTGTTGATCCTCGGTGGCCAATGGCGCAGCATTTTTTTTACAAAGATTCAATTGTCTGTTTGAATTTTTGCTACTTGCAGTTTTAAGTGCTGCTCACATCTATGTACCTTATGGATNCAAAGATTCAATTGTCTGTTTGAATTTTTGCTACTTGCAGTTTTAAGTGCTGCTCACATCTATGTACCTTATGGATGGCGTTCCTATGATATTTGTTCTTTGTCATCATGCATGTATCAAAAAGGTTTTGTCTCGGCAATTGCACGAGTAACTTCGTGGGGACGACGATCCACCCAAGGCATTCACAGATGAAATTGTCTTTGTCGATTATCAGTCATTATTTGAACCAGTTACAACCCTGCCACAACTGTGTGGCAGCATCAGCACATAATACTTAGCAGGCAGTGCAGGGAGGCCTTAAATGTAGTGAGATGCTTCATCAAGTTTCCATGTCGCCCAAACTGAGATTTTCACAATTCACATTTGAATGTATAGCATACTTCTTAATTGGAAAGTGGCCATCCTCATTACAACAAGAATTGCTGATTTAAAAAAAATGGTCTCTTACAATAAAAACTCAAATAACTTTCTGAAGTATTTTCCATCTTTGTGCGAGATAAAATTCACTTTTCGCATTCCTAATAATAACTTAGCTGGTCATCCTGACTGTAACTCTCTATATATGCCAATATACGTAGCATGTAGAGAGCATTCAGAATGTGGGCTTCGAGAACATCGTGGGCGGCTATTTGATTACAGGTGGTTATTTGATCATGGACGTTTATTTGATCGTGGATGATTATTTGATCGCGGACGGTTATTTGATCGCGGACGGTTATTTGATGCCGCACATATATTTGATCCCGGACATTTATTCTATTACCGACAACCAGACAATGGAAAGNCCGCACAGCTATTTGATCCCGGACATTTATTCTATTACCGACAACCAGACAATGGAAAGTTACTTTTTAAAAATAACTGTTACAGTTACCTTTAATTCACTGGAAAAGTAATACAAATTCAACTACCAGTTACACCACTGAAAAGTAAACAGTTACAGTCACCGTTCTTAGTAAAGTAGCTGTGAGTTACTTTTCGCGTTACCTAGAGGAACACATCACACGGCAGATTTTGCATCAAGAGCAAGTTAGCAACTTTTCCACCTTCCGGCTTTTTTACAGTTGAAATAACATGGCTACAAGTATATGCATTATTGCTAATCTGTTAAGCCTATTTCCTTGCTACACTTACTACAAACTTTATTTAACTTACAACAGTATAGTTGAAATTTTTGTGACCTCAATTATATATATATATATATATATATATGAGAGAGAGAGAGAGAGGTGGGGAGATAGGAGAGGGGGGAGAGAGGGAGAGGGGATATATAGCAATAATGGTTAAAAATACATAATAAAATTTAAATAATAAAATTAATTAGCCATACATAACCACGTTGCATCCACAACTTCGCAAGTAAATAAAGAAAAACTAAAAAACCGACAAACAAATGTCAATTAGAATTGTATAGCATTTATTGCAGAACAGCCAACGCATAAGGAGAACGTTTCTTGCGATGGATTATAATCATAAATACGTCTGAAGATATACATTTCGGTATTTATTTGTGTATGTATAATTTTTGGGCAGGGAGAATCAAAAGAAACCTTGAATAACAAAATTCATATGTTAAAAAGTAACGTGAAAAGTAACGACAGTTGCCGTTATTTAGAGAGCTAACATGTAATTCAGATACAGTTAACGTTATTGAAAACTTAACGAAACGACGTTACCATATTCGTTACTGAAAGAAATAGCTGTTACAAGTAAGGCGTTAATAAAAGCGTTACTTCCAATCCCTGTCGACAACCTATATAATTTGTTGATACTAATTCCACTATTTGAATACGTACTCACGCAATGGCGTGGAATTTTCTTGCCTTAATAATAATGTTATATTCTGTATATTTTTATTTTTCAATTTATTGGTTTTTGTTTTTCAATTTATTGGTTTTTATGTTTTTATGCCGCGCGTCTTCGCCCTATCGGCAGTCTGAATTTCTTTACGGTACTCGGCAAATTAACCTGCCTAACTAGAAAACCGAGAAGGGTAGAAACCTTAACTACTGCATACTTAAACGACGCCTTTAAACATCGCGCGAATCACGAGACGGCTACATCATACCTTACACATACGTCTTATGTTACCATGGCAACCAACCAACAAATTCCTCTATGCAAAGCGGCCCACATAAAAATAACTCTGTGTATGAAAACAGAAAGACTTACAAATATAATTGCATAAAAATAAGTTTTCTTTGCAATTAATAATATGAATTACAGCTGGAGTAAATAAAATATATCTGCCACAAACAAATAATAAATAAAACAAATTAATATTACGTTAACATACACATTGCAAAAATTAACTGAGATAATTGTGACAAGAATAAGTAGCGGTTATTTGAGACGTTACAACACGCCCTGCTTGCTTAATTTCATTAATATAATACAGTAACAAGAAAAAGTCTAACGTTGTTGAAACAAAAAAAAAAATTACTATTGAGGAAATTTTTTTAACGTTTATATGTTGCAGAAGAATTAATAATGTTGACAAAGTTAATAATGGTAAAAATGTACTGTTGGAATGTTAATGTTAACAAAGTGTCAAAATAATGTTGCCGCAACCAAATGTTGTGTACATTACGCACGTGTAGGTAATGTTCGTCTGTACTGCACACTGCGAAGCTCAATGACCACTGATCTTACATGTGGGTAAATGATTCGCAAACAGTCATTCTTTTCTAGGTCATAATTGATTCATATAACTGTATCAGAACATACAGTTTATAGTTTATCGGCTGCGACAACGAAACAAGTGTTATGTTGACTTATATACATCACACATAACATTTTTTGTTTGCAGCAACTGAAACCTTAAATTTAAAATATGTCTGAAAGGGTTACTAGTTTTACAGTTTACTACATTAACAGCAACATTAGTTACTGTCGGCTCGCAGATAACAAAACATTACTGTTGTGTAACATTAATACTGTTGGCACATTAGAATTTTATCCGTGAAGGACGAAGGCCGAACGATTACAGTCCGAATATAAATTATTAGCTTACAAAATCTTTACACATGGAAATTTGTTACTTTATAAAAATGTGTAGGGCTCGCGTAAAATACAAAATTTGGTGTACTAACTGGTATATTCTTAAATTTGCATATCCGAAACGATTCTTTGTGTCAGCGTATCTTGGTGCGCGCTAACAGATAGCACAGTCGGCTGCTGCAGCCCGTCTATTTGAAAGTTAACTTTTCGACTCGTACTGACTCGCAACGATGCGTGATTGAAATGCATTGCATCAAATTAACGTATAGATTTTTGAAAATACACGGTGACAATCCTGCAGCACATGTAAAGTCACAAGGTGAGTTCTAGTATCCTATAAATTGTCTAAGAGCTCTTTTCTGTCCGCGTATTTCTCCGTGGCCTGATGTGCGTAAGCACGGCTGTCAGACTAGCCAACCTAATATACACCTTTATTCGTTCACGCATCAGCTGATACTAGATTTTGTATAGTCCCTATTGTGCATTGTTTGTTTCGTTTGTGCCATGTCGTCACATGTGCACGCTGCCTGCCAATTGTTTTTTTTCCTTTGTAGCTGGAATGGAGTTACCAGCAGTCGTGCGTAATTGGACTGACACTGTAAAACTGTCACAAACGTACTTAAATACCTATGTTTCTACTACGCCAATATTTACTCTGTTATTTATAAAATTAAAAAAAATAAAACTTGGCTACAATTCGAAATTATACTTTCAATTGGGGGATAAAATAAATAAATAATTATACTAAATTACTTCATAAATCATTGTTAATATGCAGATATTTTACGTCAGAATACGTAAGGTTATATGCAGGGACTTCTTTCCCTTTCAAACGTTGATTTTAAAAGTGCTAAATCCGTGGCAAAAACAATTATAGCTCTTAAGTTTGATTGCCGCTGCCGTAAAAATGACAGCTCCTTTAGGTCTTGTTGCGGGTTTTCCTCTACGCATTTCTCCCGGTACGTCTTTGTTGCGAAGTGGTTGCGTGGGATCCTAACTGCGTGCCGGGGTTCCTCTCACGTTATTGCCACGTGGAAGCAACGAGGATGGAAGAGAACGGTGTTTATTCCGGTAGAATTCGCTGCCCTTTCACGAGTATCACCGGCATGTGTTTCATTACTCCGAATTTTTTTTTATTGCCTGGCAAGAGGGGGAGGGGGGAGGTATCTTGTACGCTCAGTTGCAGCGGCCACGGGCCGGCTATATTGCCAATAAACTAGCGGGGCTTGCCGGCAGAGCGTGTCGTCAACGGGCGGTCACTGTTGGCCGACTAATGGGCGGCTATTTCCGACGGTATAGTGTCAGCCGGGGAGGGCTGCTGGTAGCGGGGACGCAGTATAATTCCTGTGATTACGCGCACGGCTTTCACTCGCGCTCCATACAGCTTCCCGTCCCGTCCCTTTTTCCCCTCGTTCAACCCTGCCTTTCATCTGCCCTCCCCCCCTCCACATTTTTTTCCTCTTGTGCTAGCAAGTAATTGACCAGACAGGGCTCAACATTTATTTTTATTCCTCCCCTTTTTATTTTTCCACCCGAAAAAAAAAAATCACCCTCCTCTGACCCGTGAAATGTAACCCGTGACAGTAATATCACTCTACGTGTTGGCTCACGGATCGCAATTTTCACTGTATCATTTTAGCATGTAATTTTTTGTTTGCCACGTTCTCGCAACACTTTTTTTTTATGTATATGTCAGATACATGGAAAATTAGATTCTCAAAATCCAAATCGATGAAATGTAAATTGTGCAGCATTCAGTAGCTTCGGTATTTGAATTTGTATATAGAGTTGTTAGTAGTGCTCTATAAAACTGTAGTTACGTACGCAATCACTTTCGACNCACGGATCGCAATTTTCACTGTATCATTTTAGCATGTAATTTTTTGTTTGCCACGTTCTCGCAACACTTTTTTTTTTATGTATATGTCAGTCAGATACATGGAAAATTAGATTCTCAAAATCCAAATCGATGAAATGTAAATTGTGCAGCATTCAGTAGCTTCTGTATTTGAATTTGTATATAGAGTTGTTAGTAGTGCTCTATAAAACTGTAGTTAAGTTACGTACGCAATCACTTTCGGCGTGGTTTCGACAGAACAGCATTGATGTGTAGGTCTTGAACCATGCATATCTCAGATTTCAAATATGCATCATTCCNCGTGGTTTCGACAGAACAGCATTGATGTGTAGGTCTTGAACCATGCATATCTCAGATTTCAAATATGCATCATTCCCTCTCTTATTGGATTAGTAATAGGGAGAAATCTCAAAACTGCTGCAGATTTATATGACTACTGACTTTCTGTTGATATGGGAGATAAGATTGCTTCCTTCAGTTCACATATTTCTCATAGAGGATCACATGGCCGTTAGGTTGACTTACCATCTTATTCAGAAATGGGACGTGGCCTTAAGATAACAATTCATACTAGATGTCATACGTAACAGTATATACGAAATGTCGGAAGTCGGAAGTGCCCCCCCCCCCCTAATTCTCAATTCCTACTATGGGCAAATTCTGGTGAGGTTCCATAATATGTTTTTGTATTTCCCCGGTATTTACTTAAAAATTATGTTTAAAAAAAATACTATTATCATTAGTCACAGAGCAAGATGGCGAGGAGTAGACACCATTGGATTCGCATTCGGAAGGACCCGGGTTCATTAGGTATATTTNATGGCGAGGAGTAGACACCATTGGATTCGCATTCGGAAGGACCCGGGTTCATTAGGTATATTTATTGGAAAATAAATTACACTTTTATTAATGGCATTAAATTATTTGCCGTATATAATACTCCCATGCAAAGTATTATTCCCGTGCGCACTTTATTTTTCAAATTATCACGCTCTCAAAATGTCAATGCGAACTCCTTTGTAAACAATCAAAACGGTCTCCTATTGTCTAACGTGTGTGTGACGTAGATGTACATATTTTGGTTTGGCCATCTTAGCGTCAGCATGCGTGCGAACGTATTTTCGGACGGTTGCCGTGGATTACANTGTACATATTTTGGTTTGGCCATCTTAGCGTCAGCATGCGTGCGAACGTATTTTCGGACGGTTGCCGTGGATTACAGAGAAACTTTAAAAAAGAATGAAAATGTTTTTGGAAACAAATGTTTCTTGCAAAATTTATTGGTTTTAGCCTGATTTTGTTTCAATTGTCGCAGACTTCATTGAAGTTTGAAATGTAATCGGCGTTCCAAATCATAATGTTAGAATAGCATTAGGCAATGAATTTAAACTTGTAGGTAAATATTTATTCAATAATTTTACTCTCACGAATAACTACGTTTATTTTAGATTCATATTTACGCTTAATTTAAATATTTTCCTGCAAGCACATAACTCTCACTTATCCAAATAACAAGCCATTTTTAGGCACATTTTACGACCTTTCGATTTCCGTGAGGATATTACTTAACGTAATTGTGGTATCCTAGTATTTTGAAATTAATCCTAAAAACTAAACATAAGATTATGTCTCTATGGACTCAATTAGCATGATACAGGTTTTATTATTCAAGAAATATTTCTAACGTAGGCGTATGTACCAGGCATAAACAGGAGCATATAGTCTCNGATACAGGTTTTATTATTCAAGAAATATTTCTAACGTAGGCGTATGTACCAGGCATAAACAGGAGCATATAGTCTCAAAATTATGAAGCAATTTTGAAAGATAACGTTATTAGTATTCTTATCCGTTTTCACATTTCAATTACAAAGTGCAAAAACACATAACTGTCATATAGTGTAAACCATATACAAATTTTTTAATGGAATGTAAAGGCAATTTCTCATTGGCCGTACAGGAGGTGCCTTTAAAATAAACGTTACCNTATTGGAAAATAAATTACACTTTTATTAATGGCATTAAATTATTTGCCGTATATAATACTCCCATGCAAAGTATTGTTCCCGTGCGCACTTTATTTTTCAAATTATCACGCTCTCAAAATGTCAATGCGAACTCCTTTGTAAACAATCAAAACGGTCTCCTATTGTCTAACGTGTGTGTGACGTAGTTGTACATATTTTGGTTTGGCCATCTTAGCGTCAGCATGCGTGCGAACGTATTTTCGGACGGTTGCCGTGGATTACAGAGAAACTTTAAAAAAGAATGAAAATGTTTTTGGAAACAAATGTTTCTTGCAAAATTTATTGGTTTTAGCCTGATTTTGTTTCAATTGTCGCAGACTTCATTGAAGTTTGAAATGTAATCGGCGTTCCAAATCATAATGTTAGAATAGCATTAGGCAATGAATTTAAACTTGTAGGTAAATATTTATTCAATAATTTTACTCTCACGAATAACTACGTTTATTTTAGATTCATATTTACGCTTAATTTAAATATTTTCCTGCAAGCACATAACTCTCACTTATCCAAATAACAAGCCATTTTTAGGCACATTTTACGACCTTTCGATTTCCGTGAGGATATTACTTAACGTAATTGTGGTATCCTAGTATTTTGAAATTAATCCTAAAAACTAAACATAAGATTATGTCTCTATGGACTCAATTAGCATGATACAGGTTTTATTATTCAAGAAATATTTCTAACGTAGGCGTATGTACCAGGCATAAACAGGAGCATATAGTCTTAAAATTATGAAGCAATTTTGAAAGATAACGTTATTAGTATTCTTATCCGTTTTCACATTTCAATTACAAAGTGCAAAAACACATAACTGTCATATAGTGTAAACCACATACAAATTTTTTAATGGAATGTAAAGGCAATTTCTCATTGGCCGTACAGGAGGTGCCTTTAAAATAAACGTTACCGTGTTGCGGATTACGTCCGTGAAATTACGGTAAAAAGACGACACATTTACTTAACGCTGAAATGATCTTCACGCACAGAACATTTACTTTAGTCGCAAAGCGCCTAGTTTTTTTTACGTTTCTCAACCACGTTTAGGCATGCTTCACGCTTTGTGTTTTCACTTATTCGCAGTTATCTTATGAGGTGTACATTTAGTTGTATTTTTGCACAGTGGAACTGTACAACACTTGCTAGTGTTCTGTGACGTAGCAATAAGTTAATATCCTCCGAAACAACAAAAATATAATAAAAAAATCCTAAATTCACATCTAACTCGCTAGGGCTTCTGTATGTAAACAACAAAGACCAACGTGTATACTGGCGTCGCAGGTACGTCAACATGGCGGCGTCGGTTTTCCCGCGTAAAATCGTAGTCTATTTTTAAATGCGTTGTTCTCGAATTATGCAAACACAAATAATGAATGGACCACAGCGTGAGTCTTAAAATATATCACACTATCGCGTGGTAGGAAGGAAAACAAGTAGGAAAAATCCCTATTCCCGGTCCAGCAGTCCTTATTCTGGTTTTCCATGGCTTTCCAAAATTACTCCAGTAAATGCCGGGATGGTTCCGTAATACAGGCCATAGTAGATTCCTTCCAACTCCTGATTGTTCGAACATTAGGTTCCAGTCCTAACGACCACGTTGTCGACAAGACGGTAAGTCGTAAACAAACAGAAATATTACGAGCCCACTACTGTCCCATTATACGTATTTTCGATTAAGTTGCGTCGGCGTCTTAAGGGCGTCGCCTACCAGGAGCTGTTCTTTCTCGTTAGAGGCACAGAATTAGGAGAGCGATAAGGGCTACAATGTTACGCACATCAAGTGCGTCATCGCCACTACGCGCAAAGCTCTGAATTTGGCGTACATTGTTCCCGTAGTTTTACTGTAATTGTGAGATTTTAAGCGCTGACCCTGCCATGTTATTGGGGAAAATCTCTTACGAAGTTCAGTGTAAATCGCTTTAATAGTTTAGCATTTTTCCGATCAGTATATTTTGAGATACAACGGCGAGAAAGGGCCATTGCTAGCTATGTTGGAGGGCTCGGAAACAGTGTTTGCAATGTGCATGATGTCTTGAAAGTAATATTTGTCCCTCTTCTGATGTGCGTTTTCTTTCGCAAAACCGAGTTATTTCACTCAAATAAATTTATTTTATCTGATACTTTGAATAAACATTTTACAATAATTTTATACATTGTTAATTAACCCTTGATTTGGTACCGTATAATATAAGATACAAGTCTATATGACAATTTTTTTTAGAAATCCTAATTGTTTTCGTGTACAAATAATACAAGACCTTTATTTCCAGGCGTTGCGGTAGCCAAACGGTGAAAGGTGTTGGAATAATGTATTTGATGTTTGCCCCGTGATGTCGATGAGGTTCAGGTTTCGAAACCACGTCATTCCTATAAGGCTTGTAAAAAATTTAATTTGTGCAGCGCTCCTGGTAGGCGAACCTCGGACTAAAAATTAAATATCTCGTCGGAGCGAATGCAGCACTCCTTGGTGGACGATTCAGATTATAAACAGGTGTAAAGTTTGCCCAAACTATTTCATTCTTTTGGTCGGGGGGTGGGGGATCGTCACCAGAGAAATTAAAAGAACGCTGGATGAATGCGTTTGTCCCGCAGAACGGAGACCTTTGTACGTAAGGTCGAAACTTACAACTCTTATTGCTCGAGTGTACGGAGCAAATGGTTAAAAAAAAAAAAAAAAAAAAAAAAAAAGCATTCAGAATCAAAGATATAATTTATGCTATTCACTCAAACAGTGAGCAATTCTAAGGATATCAAACAAATCCCAGAACTTTTGTTATGAACTGAAATTTTATTGGTTACGCTACCAACCAAGTTTGGGAGTTTTAAAGGGTGTAATGTTGTCCGTCCGTCAAAAGGTAGTCAAAACTTTCCAAGATTTTGACGGACCAGGCGAATATAATTATTGCATGCTCCTGCCAGGCTCTTGGTCACGTAAGATTAACGGATGGACGTGACGAATTGTTGTAAATACCATTTGAGGCTGCCTCCTACGTAGACTGCCAGAAAGTTAAACGATTAATACACTTTACGCTCGTAAATAAACTCGAGACAGAATCGCTTAACTTAAAATATTTGAAGTAACGTTTATCGTCTCGTCTTTTCTAGCGAGCATGCTGGTTGCGTTTACATGGGTAGAACTGTGTGATATGACGACACATCGATCACTTCGTAACATTTTTTTTAAATACTGCAAAGGGTAGGGCCCGAGGATACTGAGCAATGTTCTGAGTTTCCCAAAATTTGCTATATCAACAATAATGGCGATGTAGCGATTTTGTGTCAGCGCGATGTTTTGGAACACGGCTCGTAAATATTTTTGATAGGGGCGATATCAATCTTAGGAATTGTGATGGCCCTGTTTTGTGATAGATATATTTAATATATGGCAGGCGATTCAATTTGTAATATTCGTAATTATGTTACTTGTTTGGTATCGTATTTACCGTCACATCATCAGCTGTCGTAATATTGCATTTTTTTCAACGTTATATTAAGTATATTAATTATAAAATTTTGGCCAAATACTGAACAGTATGTCCGACTTCACACCTCCTGCCGCGGAGGAAGGGAGATTCCAAATAAATTACAGAAAAAATAACTGTAGTAATTAATTATGTGAAGGTATATGACCAGTATAGTGTAATGAATGTTAAAAACACATACAAATGCAATTTTATTTAAATAAATTCGTATTCAGTACTAAACGGACCTACGCAACAATACCGGGATACAGGAACCATTAAATGGCAAATGGAGGGAAGTTGTTTGAAAGATTCTTGCAATGGGGGTGAGTAAGTGAAATATTTTGAACATACGCCGTTGTTTCACTATGTCGCAACAGAAAACCAAGTCTTGAGATACGAAAAAAACACGGAAAAACGAGCCGAGAGTAGCTGTAGTCAAAAGATAAAAATAAAAGTTATAATGATTCCCACAAGATATTGTCAGATAAGTGACAAAATAGAAAACAAAGTACAGAATTACAAAACAAATTATCGAACGAAACAACTGACAAAAAAAAAACGACAATCCGAATAAAGACAGCACAAACGAGCACAAAGACGTACAGGGTCCACTGGGGATCCGGATTCGGGGGGGACCTGCCCAATTGCGCTCTCCCCCCACCAGAGTAATGCGCAAGTGTTACTCTGGTTAAACCCAGCGCCCATTGAAAGACAGTTCCCGCCCCCTCTCTACTAGCACTTTTATCCCATCATAATAAAGAACATGATTCCTATCCTCTGTCTCCTGTAGCATTTTCTGTTAAATATGATAATGCATGAAGCAATTTTTAATTCTTTCCTGTCGAAAGGGTTTTTACGGTGACTATGCCGGTTTTTCCCTTTCTCTTCTAACTATAGTTTAGCCATAAGTACACTTAGGGAGGTTGTCATGGCCAGAAGCAGGCCATGGCAGCCGAATCCCTCTTTGCTGTGATGCATGTCTCCTTGCATGGAATCCCTTCCTTGTAGGCGTATGGGGCTTAGCCCTGAGACGCACTTAACTCCCGTCCCTACCGCGGGCTCATATAACACTTAGTTATAGAGTAGTTAGATAAAAAAAATATATATATATAAAGACGTAGACAAAATTTTTTTCGCACAAGACAGGATGATACAACGATGACGTAACTGCCGCAAAGCTAGACGACACTACGATGACCACACAGAAGAGGACAGTAGGTTTTCTTAGACTATCTTGTCACAATGTTTCGGGAACTGACATCTGTTCCCGTCTTCAGGCGGACTATCAGTGAAAACTGGAAAAATAAGGTTGCATATATTGTCTAGACCCCTTCTTCTTGTACAGCCAATAACAGTCGAGCTCTGTCCTGTTTTTCCGCGCATCTAAAAGTGGTTCCTGCAGGCTATTATTGATTATTAGTTCTGTGATTTTTTTTTGTTTTCTATTTTGTTATTTTTCTGACATCATCCCTTGTGTGATTTATCATAAGTTTTATTTATATATTTTGAACACAGCTACTCTCAGCTCGTTTTTCCGTATTTATTTCGTGTGCCACACTTAGTTTTCTGTGACATGGGGGCAACAGTGGCTGAGCGGTTAGACTGCTCGCCTCTCCCCAAGGCGAACCTGGTTCAATCCTCGGCAGTCACCCCCAGATTTTAGCAAATGCGAATCGTGCCGGATGATGCCGCTGGCCGGCGGGTTTTCTCGGTGATTGCCCGTTTCCCCGTCCTTGCATTCCCGGCGCTGCTTTATTCTCACCTCATTTCACCCTCATCAGCTCTCAAGACCTCGTTAAGAGCCGCCCAAATCTTTCAACTCAACTCAATGACGTCGTAGTGAAGCAATGGCGTATGTTCAAAGTATTTCACTTAATCAAATGGAGGGAAGTCTCACGTTGTCCATTATTGAGAGGGCGAGGCGAATTCCCCGTTCACAATTATAGGTGTAAGAGGTGTTCGTCGAGGTAACAGGGACTCGCGCGGGAGACTCTGTGGGTCCAGGCCTTCCCAAGAAGAGAGGGAGGTACTGAAACCAAGACGGGGTTTGAAACATCAATTAATTTCGACGCGACGTTACCTTGTACGGCAGCGCGTGTACCGTCTAAGACCGAGTGGTTATCGCAAACCACGGCCGTACGTAAACAAATAATAGTAAAAACTCGATTGCAATTCGGCAAACAGGCACAACCCGATAATGTTGCTGGGTTCGTAAGTACAGGTTGATACGGGACCAGTAAAAACTGGTGCATACGTATTAACTTTTCAACACACTATGATAGTAACGAGCTATCCGGGGCCTAATCTGTCAACAACATTAGGGCAATGTGGGAGTTAATCTACTTCATAGCCGTTTCCGGGTTGGGAATAGACTACCCTCATCGGAAGGAACATCTCACGATATTTACGATGACGATATTTACTTCTTTTTTTTTTAACGTGGCCAACTAAAGGCGGAGCACGCTTTCTTATCACCCCCGCGCCTGTGCCATTTCCGGGCAATGCAGGGGTAAAAGAGTTTCCTTTTCCTTTTAACTCCCCGTGTCTTTCTTTTGGCCTTTGGCTTGGTGTCGGGATCACGCAGTTTTCAAACTCTTTGATTTTATTCTATTACATCCAGGTAGTCTGGAGTAGTGGTGTGGCACGGTTAACCTGCCATCCACCCAGTTCCCCATACTGCCCGGTATATATTCTACTTTATATCTATGACATAGAGCGGCACTAACTACTTGACTAATTAAATAATATTCTACTGTCGATTCAATCCCTCTGTGTCGACATCCAGCAGAGAGGGGGGCCTCCGGACATATTTTCTATCCCCCTACCCTCTGTAGTCGGTCCTTTAGTCATGAATCGTGTCTAGATTATGTTCCGTTTCCTTTGCTAATCTGCATAATACCTGGTTCGTTTCCCTATTATCTCGCCTTAGTCTTTGTTACTACATTCCATCAGTTCCTTGTTCATTGCCGGCTCGTCATATATGTTATCTTCAGTTCATCAGAGGGGGTTGGGGGCAAGGTCCCCAACTCTTCAGTTGCCTGCTGATAAATCCTTTTAAAGTTTCCTATGAATTTCTTNAGGGGGTTGGGGGCAAGGTCCCCAACTCTTCAGTTGCCTGCTGATAAATCCTTTTAAAGTTTCCTATGAATTTCTTTGGGATTATCCCAGGCGTTGTAGTGGGTCCACGTCCACTACAATGTTTATAGCGGTTTTACTCATTGTCAAATCCGGAAAGTGGGTCCGCTAATATTTTTCGGTGTCTATAACGGTTTTATACTTTCAATTCCAGGGGCAAGATACTTTTCGGAGAATTCTCCTTTTCCTCTTCTGGAGGATTCATCAATAACCACACACAAAATTCCTCTAACCTATTGATGACGTCCTTTGCAAATTCTCCCAAATATCTCGCTGTGTCTTTATGAGGTAAAATACTTATGTTTAGCTCTTCTTCTGTTTGCAGTTTTCTACGTAACTCTATTCTAATGTCTTCAATATTTGGGNTAAAATACTTATGTTTAGCTCTTCTTCTGTTTGCAGTTTTCTACGTAACTCTATTCTAATGTCTTCAATATTTGGGCATTCCAAAGTCACATGCTGGACAGTGTCTTAAACTCTACAGATCGAACAAAGAGGAAATTCCACTAAGTTAAATTACCCACTTAGTCGATATTTACTGCTCCACAGGGATCATTATATCTAAAGTCCTCGGGATTGAGTGCTGTACTCGCCTCAGCGTGACAGGTAGGTAATGAGTTGCCTGGTCGATGACGCGGTGAAAACGATGAAGAGTTGAACAGGGTAGTCAGAATCACAACATGTACGTATTCCTACCACCTGCAAATCAAGACTTTTAACATATTGGTACCTGATGCCAGGGGGGCGTATCCGAGTTCGTGAGAGCTAGTCTTAATAAAAATAAAATAACTAAACTTGATTTGTAATTTATTCACACAGCTATTGTTTACTCCGCCATTACTCTTGTTATTCTCACTGAGCGCAGTATTTAATGTCTGTCTCAATTATGATTAAAGTCCTGTCAATGTCTCTATGTTTGTTACAGTCACTAATTCACACTCGTTATTTAAACATAATTCGATGTGTCTATCGTCATCATTCCAAATGTCCATCACTCACGCATCCAGTGCAATAGTCCCGCTCGCCAGCCTCACTCTGCATTGTACCGATGCCCGCAGTCCGCAGACTTCACTCCCGCTGGTCGCTGTTGCCGCCACTCGACGCTCACCTGGCTTGTCTTCCCTCACCTGGCGCTGAAAGTCGCACAATCCTGCAAACTGTAAACTAAAGAAAACTGTCGGCTCAGAGGGCCGTCGCGTCGCGGCTTAAATAGTCTCTGTGGCGCTATCTGGAAGGTTCCCCGCACCCCAAGTCACGCTGAGGGAGGCAAGGGCAATGGGGCAGAACATTCTTTCATATATAACCGCATAAATTCAATCCTCTGAAGGTCAGGAGCGCCCGAGCTGCGATAGGCTTGTCGCCGAGGCAAGCGGCGGTATCTCTTTTGTAAATCACCGTCCGCTTCTCAGATTACGCTCGCCCGACATTCCTTCGCTCTCGCGAGCAAGACGGGGTAGTGGGAACTACGAAGAGCAGCAGCATGTAACAATGATTTCTCTTATTTCAGGCAATTTTCTCGGTTCCACTGGTATGTCTCTTGTGTGTGGTTTCGCTGTTCGTGTTAACTCTCATTACTGACATAAAAGGCTTCAGTTTGCACGGATCGCTTGTACATGTTTCGTATAAACTGGCTGCGTGACCTGAAGCTACAGTGCCGATTAGAAAGAGTGAGGAATGGGAGAGGGAGTAAGAACTTATTTCACATATGTATTTCCCGGGTTTTCACTTGAGTTTGTCGAGTATTACGAAGCAAAGTCGGGTTTTTTTATTTGTGGGTTAATAATTATGGCTAGTGAAGTAATAATGAAAGTGTTAAGGGCTCCCTANAAAGGTAAAAAACGATCCACAGTTACCAATGTTTACTTTTATCTTACTAAATACATTCAAAGAGGAAAAAAAAAAATAGTGAAAAAGGCTTTTCTTTGCAATTTCCTTAAGGTAAATGAGAAAAATGCAAAGTGGCATATGCAGTTTAATCAGCTTGTTACATCGCGTGTAATAACAGCCTACATTTACAGATCTAATTATACCAAAAATTCCGCTTCCCGGGAACGAATGTCGTAGTCTTGGGAGGGCTTGTCGCAATACTTTCTTATGTCCATGCGTAACATTTAGGCGTTAAGACTCGCTCACCCCTTTCGCAGAAATTCTTCGTTTTCGCGTTATAATCTCGGATTCATAATGAATGTACGATTATAGAAAATTATATTTTTGTATGTGACTCTAATTATGTGTTATCTGTGCTTGTAAAAAGTCAGGAACATATTTATATTTTATCAAATAAGTTCCTGCCTTTTTGCAAGCAGGAAATAACACACACTGAACATTTAGATGCAAAAGTATTAAACAACTTGTAAATTGTAAATTTTCTATAATCAAATATTTNATAACACACACTGAACATTTAGATGCAAAAGTATTAAACAACTTGTAAATTGTAAATTTTCTATAATCAAATATTTCCAATAATGCCTCTGAAACTGAAATTTCGACATGAAAACGAAGAATTCCTGCATAATAGGTAAAACCGAACCTTAAAATGTTGCTAGCGATTCCCCTTAGACGTATTGATATCAGTAGTGAAAAGTGGTTACATCGACGTCGCAGAGTGGTCGCGCGCTTGTAACACGAGTGCGGGCTCCAAGTAGGCAACTGCCAGTTTACTGATCTCTCGCTGTGCTCCCATGCAACTTATGTCATTGTTACACTGCTCCTGGCACGCCAGATGTTTCGTTGCGCGTAAATCACTCTTCCCTCGGCCCAACGTTTCCAAATGACAGCCAAAAAATGCCTTCGCAGAGCAAACGACCGAGCAGAAACGATGATTTCACAATCGTTTCTCGTCTCGACTCTCGCTGCATTTACTGTGCGATAAGTGGTCTGCACGACACCTGCGGTCGAGGCTGCGTTGTTGACGTTCTGCAGTTACTGCAGAAATCTCATTAGAACTGTGTGTTTGTACAGGGATAAATGATCTTTGTATGTGTTTTGCGTATAAATGCGTTTGTGTGTGGAAGGTAACGTAACTCCATATACATAGTGTACAATGAAATTATTATTATTAAGACTGACATTTTACGGGTGTGATTAGATTCGAAATTGCTTATGTGTGAGGTTTCCAATGGGAAAGTGTGTAAAAACTTACGCCTGTGAGGTTACAACAGGTAGACAAGAGATATTATGCAGCTCTGTAAACGGAGAATGCATATGCACTCCCAATATTAATTTGTCAGTAGCTTATTGACGATTTGTGCTACTATATTTTTTTAGTTATCAGCATACCATTACAAAATGATAGTCTCTGCATATCTACGCAGTTTAGGGCTTAACTGTGCGAATAATTTACATATTACGCCTACAGTGAAAACTGCTGCACTGTTTTTTTTACGTTTGCGTAGGTCAGACTACACGCATCCCACCAGGACGAACTGGGTTCGATTCCTGGTGGGGTAACCCATATTTTTGCATGTGGTAAACGTGGCGGACGTTGCCGTTGGATGGCGGGTTTCCTCGGGGTACTTATATTTCCCCCGCAATTGCATTCCGTCGCAGTTCTGTTTTCACTTCGCTTCATCAGTTTTAGCGTAGAAGAACTCCGCTGTTGAGCATCGCCGCAATGTCTCTCTCTCTTTCTCTCTGCCTTTCTCTTTCTCCACTAGGTTTGCTGCGTTAGTGTTACTGCTACGTTCGTGGAGAGAGGAATATTTGTCGGATACGTTAAATGTTTTATAGTTACCTCAAGACTTCGTACTCATATTTGAAAAAAAAATCCGCGCGTAACACAAACTGTCTTACTGTTTGATTTAAGTTTACAAAGTCGGCATTTTACTATGAAAAGTTTGTCTATACCAAAATATCTCAATTAAAAGTTATCTTTTAACTAGATTCCGGGCGGTCTGAGAAGGCTGGCTTCATTTCTTTTCTTCGTATTATCAAACTAACTAGCGACCCGGCCCGGCTTCGCCCGGGTACAATTTAGTTTTTACAGCGATACCCTAATAAATAAATTGGGAAAAGACAATTACAATATTATATCATAGTAAATTAGTAAACTACTGGCATATATAACATACATACATACATACAAGTCATGCCTGTCTTCCAGAGGGGTAGGCAGAGATTATGGACCTCCATTTACCACGATCCTGACATACCTACCTCCTTCGCTTTATCCACATTTATACAGTTCTAATATAACAATATTATACGATAGTGGTTAAGAAAATTTCTCTGTATACAACATTAATCGTTTTGCCTCCGACCGCCAGCACAAAAAGATTTCTGTTTGACATGACGCGCGAAAGGGCTACGTATAGTTGTCCGTGTGGAAAACATGTTCCACTGAAACCCACTCCAGCCACATTAAGTGTTTGACCCTGTGCCTTATTTATGGATATGCCAAAACAAACTCTTATTGGAAATTTTACTCTTTTAAAATTAAAAGGCAAATCCGAGGGAATCATTGGTATTGTAGGTATTAAAACCTTTTCTCCAGCACCGCAACCAGTTAAATTAGTATCTGCAATGAGATAACTTTTTAAACTTTTTATTTGTAATCGAGTCCCATTGTATAATTTCGGTGGATTTATATTTCGCAATAAAATTATGGGAGCTCCAACTTTTAAAATCAGTTTGTGTGGTGGCATGGTGGGATTCAATGCATTAATTTATTTTGATAAAGCTGAAGTTCTTTATTGTTAGAAAAGACGGCGTATTTTACGTTTGTTTTTACTGCGTAATTTAAATGGTAAATACGTATATTACTACTTATCTACTAAAGATAGATATATGCTACCGGTGACTTTTTGTAGATCATTTAATTTTATACAATTCTTTCGTACATGATTTTGTTATATCTCCAAAGGATTAGGCAGCGTATTACATGAGAGCGCGCTGGCAGCAAACTTTTTTCCCGACTTGGTTCACTAATACCGTTAATGCTCAGCTCCTATATGAGCTAGGGCAATTTTTAATACACACAAACCTTCCTCGATAAATGCAGATCATAACAGTAAAAACCGCATCCAAATTATTATTTCAGTGGTTCTCGAGATTAGCGCAGTCATACAGACGCACGCCAGGGACTTCCTTTTATACTATGTAGTGATTTGTGTAATAGTGACATATTTAAGTTTCAGCAGTTCCGCTGCGTCACGTGATAGACGTAGGCTAGTCATTAGGACCATTACAATGTTACACTGCTGGACGTGGAAATCGCTACACCCTCTTTCCATACGTGAAACTTTACTAAACTATAACGGACAAATAAATGACGGTATAAATGAACAGTGATTAGTCGCATAGAGGGCTCGTTATTTAGCTTCCGCAAGGCAAGCGTTCAATATGGGACAGAGCCTTCTCTTACGGCTATACAGGCAGTGATGCGGCAGGGCATTCCATTATACAGGTGGCGGATAGTGCCCTGAGGTACATACAACCATGCTTCGTGCATTTCCACAGGTATATTAGCCATTGATTGGGCAGGTGGTTGATGGTGGTGCAAATGTCGCCCCACCGTATCCCATGTGTGTTCAAAAGGGGACAGATCTGGAGACCTTGCAGGCCAATGAATGGTGTCCACACTAGGTAGAGTATGTTGTGTGATACGAGCTGTATGGAAACGAGCATGATAGCTTTGGGTATGCTGCGCAAAAATGGCAGAAAATAGGACCGCATAACTTCGCTGACGTAGCGCTGTGCTGTCTTTGAGCCTTCAGGGCCGCGGTGTGTAGCGGTTAGGGCGCTCGCCTCCCACAAAGGTGAACCGGGTTCGATTTACGGCGGGGTAGCTCCCGGATTTTAGCACGAGAGAATCGTGCCCGACGATGCCACTGGTTGGCGGGTTTTCTCGGAGATCTCCCGTTACCCTCGCCCTTTAATTCCAGCGCTGCTCCATACTCACCTCAATCACCCTCATCGGCTCTCAATGCCTCGCTGTTTAGAGTGGCCCAAATCTCTACACTCACTCACTCACTCACTCACTCACTCACTCACTCACTCACTCACTCACTCACTCACTCACTCATCCTTTGGTTACTCCAGACTGAGCAACTTATTCCTGGCTACTGTCAAAGAAAGAAAGCCTTTTGTCTGGGTGGCACACGATTCGGTGTCTACGTTGTCACGTTTTATCCATCACCTTCGCTTCATGTTGGACGTGTCGTATGAATTATAGTGCAATCAGATAAATGCTACAGGTGCTTGCGTATTTTAAAACCACACAGTGATCAAATAACGCCAATATTTCAGGTCCCCATTGATGTGTGCTCGCTGTGTTGCTACTCTTCATACGTAGTTTCTCGTCGTGGTTGATGCAGCATTGGCAAATTATCGCGCTGCAATGACGGGTGACGCGTGCCGGTCAGACTCGATGACCTCGGAGTACGGGATGCCAAGAAATTTCGAGCGTTATCTCTGGCTTGTGACGTCACTTATTTACTAGGTCATCTGCCGTGCCTTCTGTGTGAAGGACTACCACTGGGTCTCGTAACAATGTCTTGATAAAGTTGATTAAGGCTGTTCACGGCAATGTGAGCACTTATGAAACTAACCGTTGGAAAAGAAAACCACTGTCCACAGCTACTTATACACGCTGGCATGCAGACCCCTCAGTTAAGTTGGCAGAGAATTAATAAGAAGTGTTCTAATATTTGACGTTGCCTTGCGAGTGTAATATTCAAGATCATGCCACTAAATTTAGTGTTTGTTTAATACACTTTGGAGTACGAATTAACATTTTTGTAATACATCACTAAAAAAAATGCCGTGTTTGCACATGACTGACGCATGAATACAGTGAATATCCCCATTGAAACGCTAATTTTACGTTTGGCCGAAGGATACGAAATTTGGATAAAAGTATATCTTATGCTGGGCTTTCAAAAGTGCTCAATCAACTGTGAACCATATATATATAATCTAATAGTCTTCCCTGATGAATCAGAAATATCGCACCCACAGTACAAGACTATCAAATCATCGTACAATCCTCAAATCACTGCAAATTAATTTTTTAACGCTTAAGAAGGCTGCAAGATGTTTTCATTAATGGAAAATATCACATTAACACTCTTTTCAGCAAATATGTTTCATTCAATACAGAATAACATCAGATTATTTTTCTAATAAAATTTGTTTGTGGCTGCGAAATGTGTGTGTCTATTAAGATCAGCTAATTGTGCTGCGATGACACCTACTCATGCGGGTAGTGATGATTATAGTAAAAAAGTGTATCCAATTAACTGTGACAGTACTGCGCAGTTGACTCTTCTCAAATGCAGGGGCTGCCTTAAATAGCTCCTGCTATTTTAACTAGGTAATTTACACATTTCCACTCTCCCTACAAAAGGGACTGGGTTATTCGAATGCTTCCTGGATATTAATGCGATCTTCGCTGTAACGAATGTGAGGCTGTGTGATGTTTCTGACTACACTAAAAATGTGTATTGCATCTGTATGCTATGTATATAGAGTGTAGAGTAAGGGTGTGTGAGAGAACAAGTGGCACGAACAGTATGAGTGTAAATACATAAGCAGTAAAACAAATCGTGTAGGTGTGAGACAAACATAAAAAAATATATTATCTGCATTAACTTAATACAATCTGAAAGACACATTCCACTCACAATAGGAAAAGCACTTTAAAAATGATTGGAAATAAATTCACTGTTACAAGACGCCTGAGGGGCGTATCTGAGTTCGTAAGGGATGGAGATCTTAAATAAATAAATAAATAATTAAATTGTATTGTTAATTTATTCACACCGCTGTTATTTACATCAT
The DNA here is from genome assembly GCA_002778355.1 of Clitarchus hookeri. Taxonomy (NCBI): domain Eukaryota; kingdom Metazoa; phylum Arthropoda; class Insecta; order Phasmatodea; family Phasmatidae; genus Clitarchus; species Clitarchus hookeri. The sequence continues at coordinate 131,617 of NQII01001313.1, forward strand.
TAATATATCTATATCCGCTATTACTGTTTATTTCTCAGCGAACCCAATATTTAATGTATATTTTAACTCTAATTAACGTGTTTCTTAATGTCTCTGTTTTGTTATAGTCAATCAATTCATACTCATCATTAACACACATTCTGTCTGTTGCCATCATTTGTAATGTCATTCACTCACGCATCCAGTCCAGTAGTCCAGCCTGCCAGTCGCACTATTCGCTGCGCTGATGCTCGCAGTCGTAGTCGCAGATTTTCCTCCCGCTGGTCGCTTCTCTCGCCGCACGTTTCGTTAGTCGTGTATCATCAACTACTGGCTCGGAGGCCCGTCGCACTTTTATAGATGCTGGCCTTGACTTGGAAGGTTCGCCGCACCCCGAGTCACGCTGAGAGATAATAGGGCTGTAAACCACTAGAAAATTCTTCACATAAACTCATAAATTAAATCTGCTGAAGGTCAGGAGCACTTAAGACACAAATTATTTATCGCGGCGGCAAGATTTTCGTAACAAGATACGCGCGTATTGGATTATCCCTCGTCTGACCTTCCAAATATCCTTTGTTACTCGCCGCCGCTATCATATTTATAACTGCTCCGTCCTTCACTTCCGCTGTCCTTCACTTCCGCTGTCCTTCACTTCCGCTGTCCTTCGCTTCCGCTGTCCTTCGCTTCCGCTGTCCTTCGCTTCCGCTGTCCTTCGCTTCCGCTGTCCTTCGCTTCCGCTGTCCTTCGCTTCCGCTGTCCTTCACTTCCGCTGTCCTTCGCTTCCGCTGTCCTTCGCTTCCGCTGTCCTTCGCTTCCGCTGTCCTTCGCTTCCGCTGTCCTTCGCTTCCGCTGTCCTTCGCTTCCGCTGTCCTTCACTTCCGCTGTCCTTCGCTTCCGCTGTCCTTCGCTTCCGCTGTCCTTCGCTTCCGCTGTCCTTCACTTCCGCTGTCCTTCGCTTCCGCTGTCCTTCGCTTCCGCTGTCCTTCGCTTCCGCTGTCCTTCGCTTCCGCTGTCCTTCGCTTCCGCTGTCCTTCGCTTCCGCTGTCCTTCACTTCCGCTGTCCTTCGCTTCCGCTGTCCTTCGCTTCCGCTGTCCTTCGCTTCCGCTGTCCTTCGCTTCCGCTGTCCTTCGCTTCCGCTGTCCTTCGCTTCCGCTGTCCTTCGCTTCCGCTGTCCTTCGCTTCCGCTGTCCTTCGCTTCCGCTGTCCTTCGCTTCCGCTGTCCTTCGCTTCCGCTGTCCTTCGCTTCCGCTGTCCTTCACTTCCGCTGTCCTTCGCTTCCGCTGTCCTTCGCTTCCGCTGTCCTTCGCTTCCGCTGTCCTTCGCTTCCGCTGTCCTTCGCTTCCGCTGTCCTTCGCTTCCGCTGTCCGTTACTTTCACTGTCCTTCACTTCCACTAGCTCGCGCGGGACAAAGCAGCGACGGCGTAACAGTACCGTCCAAACTACCAAACCAAAAGCATATAGACTTGTTGAGAAACATGTAATTATTACCAGTAAAAAATGTCTTGCAAAAACATAATTACTCTGTGTTCGGCAACAAGAAAATATGCAGCATAATGTCATTAGTAAGCCCTATGCAGAAAGTTAATAATTTAGTTGGCATTTGGCAGCATAGTGAAGTGCTAAGAAAATCTAGGGATAATTTTTATTCTGTATCTATTAAGAAGAATCTCTCTCACTTTAGCTCAGTTCGCATTATCAGTAAATCTTTTTAGTGCTTCGACTAAAGCGTGGTTCGTAAAATCAGTCGGTAGGTTCATTAGACATCCTCTTATGAATGAAGGGTGGGCATAAATTCAGGAAAGTTCAGTAAAACACCAGTTAATCACAATCTTGCAAAAACGTAGCAGAAATTAAATAAAAGCTGCTGCTATCTGCAAATTGAGTAGGCATTACTTAGCTGTGAAGCTGCCTAGCAGTTATTCTGTAACAGGACGATCTTGTATACTATGATAGCAAGCCCATTGCTATATACAAGAAAATATGTAGTCTTGAAAGTCACTTTTAACCATAAATATTGCATCAGGCCCTCTTCAATTACGCGGAGCCTACTCCGTCGGCCTTAAATATCAGCTTTACTACTATCTTGAAGCGCGGATCCACTTAAAATTACACTTTCATATTAAAAAAAAAAAAGCTAGATCAGCAGCTCTTGCTAAAATCTTAAGGATCCAATATGTCGCCGTTTATGTTCCAGAACTAATAAATTTATCTCAACAAAGTCTAATTTGAAATTTACGTGGTAAGATATGACTTAAGTCTTGAGCACTTTCAAAAATTCCTCTTAACATTACGTCGTGCACAATTCTTCCAAATATTAAAACTCTTTACATTTATATACACATCACATTAAAATTTGTAACATTACATTTCTATAAAGGCAGCATTCTAAAAACATTTAAACACAGGCCATTTGAAAAATTAACATTGCCAAGAAAAGAAATAAGCACGGCAATAAACAAAATATTAACTACATATAACACGAACGTAGCGTAACTAATTAACTTCTTCTGCCAGCATAACTATCAAAACATTAAAACATATTTAAGCATATAATCAGCTAAAGTGTGCAATGGACATAACAAATAATTATTATGTGAGAAAAAAAACTATATTATCATACGTCACATAGCTATTAACTTTGGGTTGTCGTTGCAGGATAATTAGCTATTTTAAATTCCATTCGGACGTAAGCAATCTGCCCCTCTATCCCCAACTCAAATTGCCTGATAGTCACCGGTGGACGCGGCAAGGGGAGAAAGATGAGCGAATGACAGTGTGGCCATGTTGTCATAATTTAGCTCAGTAGTTCGTAAATTAATTTCTAGCTTTATTAGCACCACTTGTTGATCATGACCACTAATGATGCCGCCAGCAAAATAACTTCTTATTATGGAATATTTGTGAGACGAGGTTGAGGTCAAAACTGTGTAAGTCAGTTACGTCATTTCGACGGGTGGCCATACCGCTAGAAACCTTCAGGTGTAAGAAAGGCTTCGAATGACATGCAAAGAAAGAATGGTTTGATTAAATTAACAACTGCCTGTTTGTATATTCTCAAAGAACTTCATAGTTGACGAAATATTTTGCTGGCTAAACGAAAGTATAAATGCAATAATATTGATTTTGATCAGCTAGGAAAATATACATATTTGATGTTAGTAGAATTATTATGCCGATTCGGGTACAAGGGGATTTGGGATAGGCGCCAGACGCCTACAGACGTCATCTTGAATTTCCCGTTTTTCTCTCAAAATTACCCCTTTATCCCTCGAAATTAACCATTTATCGCTTAAAATTTCCCCTTTTTTCCCCTCAAAAAGCACCGATCCCCTCATTTTTAAAAACAATTCCCTCCCCCTTTTTTTTTTTGCAAAAACGATCCATTTAAAGGACTTGGGTGGGGGGACTTGTTTTTTACCTTTACATTGACCTTGACCTTCACACTGTGACCAGTGACCTTGGATAACCTTGAACCCTATAAATTTCAAAAATTACAGAAAAATTATAAAATCCCAAAAACAATAAATAAAATAGTAAAGAAAAATTTTCAAAATGAAAAAAATTATTTAGAGATTTATATGTAGGAGGTCCGGTGTTCGATGGCAGGTGGATCGACTAAGTTCCCTACACAACCGNCTTAAAATTTCCCCTTTTTTCCCCTCAAAAAGCACCGATCCCCTCATTTTTAAAAACAATTCCCTCCCCCTTTTTGACGTGACGTCTTAAATTAGGTTGCGGCTGGGAGTCACTTATGAAAAAGTGTAACGCTCGGTAACGTTACGATGAGTCACCGAGGAGGGGTAATCAAGGGAGGGAAATGAGGGGAGGAAACAGGAGGGGAGCCGAGCCGGCCAAGGAGAAAGCCACCTTGCATGGAAGCAATTCCAAAGACGAACGACGCGGTGGAGCTAGCGTCGCAGTTTTACAATTAATAAATGTAATTAGACGAACCACAAGGAAATTAATAACGCGCTTGATAAATAAAGACGCTCTCGCATTACTAAAAAAATATGTTTAATGAATATTCGTTGCAGTGACAGATATTGTGTTTTTGACGTGACAACGTCTTAAATTAGGTTGCGGCTGGGAGTCACTTATGAAAAAGTGTAACGCTCGGTAACGTTACGATGAGTCACCGAACGAGAGAGAGGCCCGCCGAATGCCTTGCGTCTCTCTCCCACTCAACTATGATCGGTCTGCCGCGCGCGCAGCACTACGTTGTCACGTAAAATCTTCGCCCGTAAAACCGACTTTACAGGCAACCATTTTTTTTTTTGCAAAAACGATCCATTTAAAGGACTTGGGTGGGGGGACTTGTTTTTGACGTGACAACGTCTTAAATTAGGTTGCGACTGGGAGTCACTTATGAAAAAGTGTAACGCTCGGTAACGTTACGATGAGTCACCGAACGAGAGAGAGGCCCGCCGAATGCCTTGCGTCTCTCTCCCACTCAACTATGATCGGTCTGCCGCGCGCGCAGCACTACGTTGTCACGTAAAATCTTCGCCCGTAAAACCGACTTTA
>NQII01001313.1:136446-159188 GCA_002778355.1 Clitarchus hookeri
TTTTTTACCTTTACATTGACCTTGACCTTCACACTGTGACCAGTGACCTTGGATAACCTTGAACCCTATAAATTTCAAAAATTACAGAAAAATTATAAAATCCCAAAAACAATAAATAAAATAGTAAAGAAAAACTTTCAAAATGAAATAAATTATTTAGAGATTTATATGTAGGAGGTCCGGTGTTCGATGGCAGGTGGATCGACTAAGTTCCCTACACAACCGGCCCTCGCTAGATCTGTCAGTGTCCATATCGTCAGCCATGTGAGATATTGATGACCTTGATCTTCGACCTTGACCTTGGATGACCTTACAGCCAAAAATCTAAAAAATGTCAACAAATTCCCATAAAAAACTTTGACACTTAATTCAATACCCTTGACTCAAGATTCAAGACTCCAGACTCTTGACCCAAGACTCAAGAGCCTTAACCATTAACCTTAAGCCCAAAAAATTAATAAATCCTAAAAATTCTGAAATTCCTAGAAATTGCAAAAAAATTCAAAAAATTTGTAAATAAAAACATCGTTAAAAATTCTAAATAATTTATAAAAAAATTATTTACAAATTAAATAAAACTCACATTTCCGGAGGTTTCCTCAGTACCACGTCCAGCAAACGACAGACCCCAACCAATGTTTCTCATTGGTTAATTAGTTGGTTCCCCTCAAATCCCTCCAACGATGTTTCTTGAGTCAATGGTCTTGGGTCAAGGGTTAAGGGTCTTGAGTCAAGGGCCTTGTCAAGTGTCAAGGGTTTTTTAGGAATTTGTTGGAATTTTTTAGAAATTATTTGGGATATTTAAGAATTTTTGGCTTCATGGTCATGCAAGGTCAAGATCGAAGGTCAAAGACATTGACATCTATCATGACTGACCGAACTGGCGAGGGCCGGTCGTGTCGGGAGTGTAGTCGATTCACCTGCCAATCGAACCCGGACCTGCTACATGTACTTCTTTAAATAATTTTTAAAATAATATTTTTTAACTTGTTTAATATTTTTTGGAATTTATATAATTTTTGTGGATTTTTTTTTGGAATTCTTGGTTTTATGGTTATCCAAGGTTACCGGGCACAGAGTCAAGGTCAATGTCAATGGTCACAGTTAAAAACGAGCCCCCCCCCCCCAAAAAAAAAAAGGTGCTCGTTTTTGTAAATGAGGTTATCGGTGCTTTTTGAGGGATAAACGGGAAATTTTAAGGAAAAAAAGGAAAATTTTAAGTGAAAATTGTCAATTTCGAGGGAATAAAGGGAAATTTTAAAAGAAAAAGGGAAAAAATCAAATTAAAAATGGCGTTGGCCGGTGGCTGGCGCCTATCCCAGATTCCCTTATGCATAATCATTGTACTGATGTTGACAACATCCCCCCCTCCTCGTTTTTTTTCGGGTCTACAAACAATCTGCTTGAAAACAAAATATTTCTTGAGAATTACGTTGTCTCGAACATTTCTCTGTGAGGAGTCTTTTGTCGGTAGGACAAATTGCGACCTTGTATATCTTAAACAAGTTTCCTTTCTGATCTCGATCGAGTTACGTGCGAGAGGAAGTGGTTCCAGTTATATAAATATATTTTTTAAGTATTAATTTTAGTAGTACTGTCGTGTTTAATTTGTATGGGGTATTTTTAAAGAGACACGTCGAGTTCTGAAGTTTCGTTTTGAAATCCAGAGGATTGTTTGTCAGACTGACGTCGCTGCTCTGTTGGGTGATTATAACTTCTACCAAGCGGATCCGTCTCTAATGACCTCGCTGTCGACGAGACGTTAAGCCCCACCTACACGCCTGCCTGCCTTGTACCAAGTGGCGTAATACCGTGTCGAGGGCTTTTTTTGTGCGAGTTAATAAGGCGCACTCACTGGTCCTGCGGCCTCACGCGAGCCCTGTAAAGAACTTCGTAAGCCCTTACTCTTGATTCTAGTACTTGTCTGGGAGACGTCGAATAACTTGGTTGCGTGTAGTGCGAGCTGCTCGTCTTTAAAACAAAAGTAAAGTAAAGATGACTTTCTTTTTTTTTTCAGAATACTTTGCCATTCCATATACTTCCAAATACCGTAGCTTCAAAATATGTTTAGTCTTGTATTATTTTTCCCTCTGAAATCTTGGCTGTTTGTATGCGAACCACGTGCTTCAAATTTTGATGTGAACAGTGTTTCAGTCGAGTAAAGAAATAACTACACATGCAGATTGCAGCCGGAAATAAAATTTTATATATGTGTACATAAAAAGAAAATTTAAATCTGTCTTGCCCTCTTATTATTTAAGCATGCGATTGTCCTCTAATTAAAGGTGTTGGGTGCTGAAAAGAGCGGTACATTTTTTTGTATAGGGACTTGTCTGGCCATGTAAGAAATGAGTCTGCGAAATCCTGAGCAAACACAATAAATGATCACACGATTACTTAGGCAAATAAGCATTCCATTGTCTTCGTGAAAAGCCAGCAAAGTCACAGAGCAACCGCGAGTTCTTTGTTTATGACGTACTCGAGGCGGCATACTCACCGTATTGAAACAACACGATTTCGAAGCAAGGACTACGTGGTTTCATTATCCGCTAGCTTGGATTCACAAGTTTTAGCGTGCAGAGTAAGCAGTGTGTATAGAACATTTGCCAACATAAGCGTGTGCCATACTTTCGTTTCAACGGTGTTATGCCAAGTAGACATACAAAGTATTATATTGATTTTTTTTACCCATGTACAGTTCAGCCATAGGCCGGTTTGCAACAGATGCGTGTAAAATATACACAACATAACATCAGCATTGGGAAAAAATATAAACTTTTTTTTAATAATTAAGCAATGATATATATTATAATTTTTAACAATTAACAGCATTCAAAGTAACTGCGATAAATGTTTTAATAAAACAGTTATTTCATATCGGTTAACTTCGGTTGCTAAAATATTTCAGGCAATAAAAAAATTAACTTGAGAATAAACGTAATTATTTAAAAATAGGCTTTGTGTTGATGATTTATTCAGTTACTGCGCTAAAACGTGAACCAAGCGACAGATACAAACTGTTTTTAATATCTCAAAATATGCGTATTTTGAGTTTCCAATAGGAATAAGTTTTCATGTGTGCAGTCTATTAGACATGTAGGTTGAATTCGCAGTCAGGCTTAGATAGGTGTGGTTTAATACATTCTTCTGGCAAATCCCGTTAAAAAAATTTAATTCTTATAGGTTTCCTTACTTGCACCCTCAAAACCAACTGCATAAAACTATGTAGTCCTAGGACCTCTGTGTTACTTTAAATAGTGGAGGAACTAAGAGTCTTGAAATAAGAATAGTTCCCGTAGTTGTCATATGCCTTTGCTTTGCCTTTGAAGTCCTCTTTTCCGTATTTCTCCATATTGTTCCTGAAAAAACCTAGAATATTTAGAAATATCTAAACATGTATGATACATGTACCAAATACTAATTTAAGGTACCCAGGAACTATTTACAGAACTGGTAAAAATTTTCTCATCTCAATATTTTATTTTTTAGGATTGTACCTTGAATGTAGAACTATAGGTTACTCACGGTAACGTGAGCGCTTTTGAAAGCCCTCTCATTTGGAACAATAGTCAATAAATATATTTTATGGCATTATTTATTTTAAAAAAAAGTTAAACGATAAAGTAGGCTGAAACAAAAAAGTAACGGGGGCCTTAACCCCTTAACATATCCCGAGTATGCTCGTTTACGTTTCACATGTTGCAGGACAGGCGAAATCATGGTCGGTGCTGGACAAGTCTTGAAGGTAGCACAAATGCGGAAATTGCCTTTCCCTGGGCAATATTATTGGCTGCTGTTGACGCACAGTGTTTTTTATAATTAGTGGTTTATAGTACCATGCATTTACTGAAACCCTTTCCATTAGTAACAAAGTGTCAGTTATTATAAGGAATAAGTACTTCTCACGCCAAAAATTTCTCCTTTTGCAACACCTGGAACAAAAAATTAATGTGTACGTTAAAGGGGTTAAAAGTGTTCACTTAACCGTGAACAGCCTCTACTCTTAGACTTGGACAGGAAATTCAGCCGCTTCCAGACTGTGGTGATGTGTCGTCGTTGGGCCCTCTATGAAACTTGTTAATATGTACGACATTTAGCAGGCCCGGAGTGCTTCGTCTCCTGTTTCTTACCCCTTTCGTGGTCTGCTCTTGCCATCCTCCTAACTCCCTCTTTGTTCACCACAGGAGGCTCTTAAGGGGGAGGGACAGAAATAAGCCCGGTGTTACAGTTTTTGAGCCGTATACTGTATAAAACGTCCTTTATTCAAAATTTCCTTTCGACAAGTCATAGTTTATGACTCATTTGATTTCTTAAATATATTATCAGTGCAATGACTTCATTTGTTTACATTTGGATTAATTCGTAGTTACTTATCAATTACTTACTGAGAATGACTACAGAAGTCGCAATAGTACAAAAAGGGAGACGGCGATAGTCTCTAACATATTATGAAATAATACTCCATACCCCAATGAAGTTACATTTTCAAAAGTTAACCTCAAACACAAATAAAATCAAATTATGTAAAAATCCCAGATGGTGTCCGACACTTCACCTAAGTTCCTGTACTTACAGATACGCAAGCCTAATTCGTAAAGCGCGTATCGCTCCGTATCGAGAACTCTAAACTTGGCACCGTTGCAACTAAATGGCGCTTTACCCTACACTCTAAATTTTAATCGGCGAGAAACCACTGATTCGCAGTGAAATGCAACTACTCGAATCAGTGAAAATGGCTCCATTTAGAATCTGTGGAAAACCAATGGTTGTTTCAGTGAAACAGTTTCACTGTTTGAATAAGTGACAGGCTGACAAGTCAACTGAGTGCGACGAATTAAATATAGTTTTTGTTGAATTTAATGACAAGCTATAAGTGAGTGGTCTATATAGCTAGAAGTGAGTGGTCTATATGCGCCACCATAAGAGCACCAGTCCTACTCGTTTGCGCATTTCTACTTGCTAGCGTCCTATTGGTCCGTATTACATGCCAACTGCTTACCATACTTACAAGACCCATCATTGGCTGGCTGTAAGCCAGTGAGTAAGCGAGCTGATTGTGTCCCAATTACAGTAACTTGTAATGTGTTGTTACACGATATACCGTCCATTGTGTTCATTTTGGTAACTAAAACCGAATTACATTTTTCCTCACAGAACTACAGCTAATGTTTCGTAGTGTTAATATAGGATCATCATAAAAACTAGCGAAGTAATGGATGCATATCTGTGAGAATTTTGGCTTCAAGGGTAGAAAAATCGTCATATAACCTTTGCCCGACCTAGACTCGGGCATAGTTCTAAATGTGTTAACCAAATCATTACGAGAAATACATATTTTCGATAGTCACCGTTTGTATTGTGCAATTTAACGTTAATTTTTTAAAAAGTACAAAAAATGTGTGGTGTCCAAGATATTAACCCACAGCATCTTGTTTCCACGCCGTCACCTTACAATCGTGCCCAGAACCACGCATGGCCAATCAGGGAATGGGTACGCTTACATCAAAGAAACCACCATGTAATTTCGTCTATTTGTACTTGCCTACTTGTGACTATACATTTATTTCTTTCAGCAATATTTTCTTAATTTTGGTTGTGTTTTAGTTTGCCCTCCTTTTGTAGCAAACGTTACTTATGTATAAATTAATAAAAAATTTCCTTTGTAATCTACAAGTTAAAGGAGGTAAATGATTACGAAACTAGGACCATGCTACGTTAAAAATTTTTCGGAATTTAATTTTACTTATTGTTACCGTGTGGACATTCATAAGTAAAATTAGTTTCCTGAAGGCTCTGTTTTAATTAATGTTAAATACATTCATTCGTGGCTTAATAATGGTTTTGCGTTTTTTTAGTTCCACACAGGCTGTAGGCCAACAGCGGTTTCTGCTTCGTAATTCGTGGCCCACATTTTGCTAACGCATAGTTTTTAAATATTACGTGAATGGGTGACCTAGAGGTTTCCTGTTTTGATAAGAAAGCGTGTTTATTTATCGCGCATACAAAGGGGTCAATATGTCACCAGCGTCGATACAATACAGCCACAATAGCTCTCGCCAGTAAGTGCAGAGAAAATTGGTAGAAAACTACTTGTCCTTCTAACCACGCGGGCAGATGTACTTTGTGGAATACATTGACCCAGAACCTGTGTTCATTGATTAGATAAAAACATTGAGTTCGTAAACGACGACGTCAACGTGTGCATGTAGACTAGCGCCAAATGTGATTTTAAGCTCACCTTTGTTACGCTGTGAAGTGAAGAAGCTTGTTAAATTACTATGTGAAATAATTGCCATTCCAATTTTTTTTAAGTGGCATCAATATCTAATATCTAATATCTAAGAGATGGGTACTATTTTTTCCCCGCAAGTTTTAGGAATGAACTGTTTTCAACTTAAACAGACGATAATACTACATCCCTGTAGGAATCGGCCATTGTTTTTATTGCGCAGTAACTACAGTAGAATGAAGATCGTTAACTGCGACAGAAGGTCACAACGACCTGCACAAGCAGTCGTCCCTGGCTTTCTCCGCAGTGAGAGTTCTCAGACGCAGCGGAGAACAAGTAGACACTTCCTTAACGTTTAAGGATGGTGACGGAAAAATTGCGCTCAGTTAACAACCGTCTTTGATCGGCTGAAAGTGCACCGTTATGTTCTGGAACTGTTACCGGAATAGGGAATGCGATTGGCGGCCAGTCTAAAATGCCGAATGATAGCGGCTGCGGAGATTCCAAATTTGAATTCAGAGTTCTTCGTGACTGCTTCCCATTACAGAATCGCTGAAGGTCTGGAAAATCTGGAAAATTGACTTTGTAAGTGGTTATTAACAACCTGTAAAAGTAAACAGTAAAGTAAAAAGCTAACAGATTTGGTCAAATTTAATACATTTTTTGTGTGGCCAAATATTGTCACAAAAAATATATACAATATATACACATATCCTACTAATATTATAAATACTAAAGTCTGTGTGTATGTGTGTTGTGTGTGTGTGTGTGTGTGTGTGTGTGTAAATGTTTGTTACCACTCAACTCCATAGCGGCTTAACAGATTTTGATGAAATGTGGTATGTAGGTACTTTAGGTCCTGGAATAGAACATATGATACTTTTTATCCCGGTAAATTGTACGGTCCCTGTGGAATAACAACAAAACGTAATTCTGCAACGGCTGGGAACGTGACCGAAATATTTTTTTTCCTATGGTGTCAGAGTTTATCAGGCCGCCTAAGGACCTCTGAAATGGCTTCACAACTTCCATCAATCGATAACAACCGGGACCGAATATTTAACGTTCCCTCCGAAGCCCGGAAGCGCTCAGATGTTATGTCACTAGTCACTCATCCAAATGTGTGCCACTGAGAACGTTGTAACTTTGGTGATCGATTAAGCGCCCTCAGCCAAGCGCAAAAAGTAGTACCTAGGTACACTTATTTTTAAAGCTACAACTTGATGAAACTCACGTTTTGATTTTCATACATCGACGCTGGAAAGCGGAAATGTGGCAACTACGCGATAGTTACTCAGATACACTCCAAAAACAATACCCTACTTCTTGGCTATCGGGTAAAAAATAAAAAAATATTTCCTTCCTTTTGGGTNTTATTTGTACAGATACACTCCAAAAACAATACCCTACTTCTTGGCTATCGGGTAAAAAATAAAAAAATATTTCCTTCCTTTTGGGTTGCCGTAATCAGTTAAAAACCTAGGCCAACATAGTATAATTTTATAATTATATTTTCACATAAATGAATTGTCTTTTCCCAATTTATTTATTAGTGTATCACTGTAAAACTCAATTGTATCCGGGCGAAGCCAGGCCGGATCGCTAGTATAATATATATTAGTGTCTGTATTAAAAATCCTCGGAGGTTGATCAGATAATGTGCGCGCTGTTTCTGTTTTGTTTACGGTTGATACCCATAACAATATGCGCCTAACCAAGCAGTTACTTGGTTAAGAGAAGTAAGTCTTAATTCACACTATTGTGATGTAAATATTACGTATTTTCAACTGCTGCTGTTGAAAATAAATTAATAAGCATTGTAAAATAATTTGTCATGAGATAAATAATATTTAAACAAAATAATTTAAACAAATTTTTTATTTCATACTGTTTCCAGAAAATTTACATTTTACTACTTTAATTTTAACAATGTTTTACTTAGTAAAAGTATGTTGGTTAGTTATTTTTAATTCAGTACGAAAAATACTAGAATTTTTTTGGGGGAAATTTGATTCTTACAGTTTAGCAATTCTGTATTATTGCTTAAAATACTGTTTTTGCACACACATTAAAAATATTGTCCCTTTCATTTCATATTGAAATAATTCCAAGAAAATTGCGAGATTGCTGCTAATTATTTTGTAAATATAGATCGTGCTAAATGTTTTTGGGTGATAAAAAAAGCACTTAGTTGATAGTTGAATAAACTATCTTATAATGACCAGAGTTATTTTTTCGTATGTTACACATGGAACATAATATAACGAACGACAAAAAGGTAATGTTCTCGCCTGCTCATTGATTGTTCCTGGCCTGCAATACCAGGTTAATGCTACGTAGTTTATCTTTAAATGATTGTAGCATTGTGGTGCCAGGAATAGAAACAAGCGGAATGAAATTCATCGTGTTCAAAGAAAGGTATACACGTCTCACACAGTCTCATGCAACGTTACCTAACAGGGCAACCCAAATAAAAATATTTTGTGTGTGTGAAACACGGAATCGCATTTTTAGAATTAGAAGGTCCATCAATCACCTTATGGTCTGTATACGTAAAGCATCTGGCTTATAAGCCATAAGTATTTCAATTTGTGTTTTTTGAACATTTAATAATGACTTTATTAATATTTTATGTCGTAATTAACATATGTTTATTTATGTTGCTTCAGAAGTGTGTGACGGAATGTTTGTATAGTCTATTCGCGGTTTCTTCACACTTTTGAATCAAACATTTGAAAAATCACCCCATGTATAACGTGTTTAGTTATTCCTTAAATATGTCATGTATTACAAACGTTTTATATTTGTGTTTATAGAGGCAACTTGTTTTAGTTAAATTGAAATGTTATTTATATTTTATCTATAAATTATAATGACTCGTTTATAGATAATAAGAATTTAAAAAGTGAGAAAACACTTGTGTTGGTAACGCCTAGGAAGAAATAGTTCTTATGCAAACTATTATTACAACCGAGTGCGCACGAATGCGGTACGTTATCCTTTGGTGTAATTTTCCAAACTTAGTTAAGCTTAGTTTGCACGAGGCGGAGGAATATCCTGGAAGTAGAACTTAAGCAGGACTTCAGAAAAGTGTGAAGTAACAGTGATTGGATTAGGCCTATATCTGAAAAGCATGCTGCAAACGTGTGAAAAGTTTCGGATCATCCGTACGGACTAAAACATATTGAAAATTTTTAAAAATAATTCATGTGGTCTATTGCTCAAACTGTTAGCGCCATCAGGAGCCGCAAGCAATCATTCCACACATCGTGGACGCTGTGATGAATTGTACTTGCGCTGTCGTACAGTGCGAGGCCTCGGCTTCTCTATTCACAGCTGTAAATAACTAGAAAATAATAAAATAGATCTTTACAAAAACCACAATAAAATATAATGTTCTTTGTTCATGCAGGTAATACTGTGTTAGTAGTTTTTAATAATCCCTTCGCAATCTCCGTTTCAAAGGTTTCGTCAAAGAAAAAAGTTAATACAAACAAGCTTCAACAGCAGTCAGAGTGCGGATGCCTTAAAAGTGGGAGGAAGGGGGGGGGGGGTTATATGACGTGGTGAAAGTTTACGATAAAAATAGCAAGACGTGTGGTCGTGTCGCGTATGGCAACGGTGGGCGTGGCGTGAGAGAGCCGCTCCTTCCGCCGGTGTGCTGTAATTACTCCTCACAGAAAATCTTTAAAGTTGAGTATAACTCTACAGAATAGAACGATATACTAGGCGCTATTAAGCAGTTGTCAATTACTAAAGAGAATGGTTGAAATATCATTTATTCTGCATCAGTCGCCGGGAAACAATGCTAGCTGTATTTGGCTTTCGTGGTCTGAAGGACAGCTATTTACTTGGGACGGTCGCATTTCACGAGAGCGCACTCTTGCGAGCTTCACGACGTTGGCTACTGATATCTGCGGACTCCTATAGAGACACAGTCCAATTAATTCGATAACCTTGTCCAGGGTACTAGAAGTTGGTGGCATTCCTGCTCTTGTTTGATCGCCCAGTCTATTAATGTTAACTTCTAGAAGTATCTTTTTTTTTTAATGTAATTTTAGCCTTCTCTTCTACTATAAAACTGGTTGTATGCTGAACCTGCAAAAAATTATCTTTGAAAACATAATCGAATAGACATAATAGTTTTATATCGGTTTGATCAACATTTGTTTCATTGAACTAGTATCGTAAATGTTAGAATTGTTACAATAATTTAACCATGAGTGATTTATTTTATGCATTCTTAGTTCACTTCTTGTTTGTTGTAAAACTTCATTATTAAACATCATGTTGAGATAAGATAAAGGTTCGAATTTTTAATTTTCTTTAATTTTATTACGTNATTAGAATTGTTACAATAATTTAACCATGAGTGATTTATTTTATGCATTCTTAGTTCACTTCTTGTTAGTTGTAAAACTTCATTATTAAACATCATGTTGAGATAAGATAAAGGTTCGAATTTTTAATTTTCTTTAATTTTATTNGTTGTAAAACTTCATTATTAAACATCATGTTGAGATAAGATAAAGGTTCGAATTTTTAATTTTCTTTAATTTTATTACGTCCTGACTAGACTGACAGATTCAGTTAATAAAAATGCTATTAACTCACTGCTCTTGATGCACAAAAAAAAACGGAACAAATTCTTCTACCCAACCGTGATTATTCGCGCGATGAAATAAGTAGGGTGAGCAACAGTAATTAACTATGTTGGCTAGCTACAAAATCCGGAGCAACATGAAATAGCACACACCTTTCGAAACACGTTATCACCATTAGTTGCAAATCGGAAGTGGTTCACAAACAAAGTTAATCTATAATCTTTTGTCTGCATTAATATTTTAACTAAATTATTAAACTAAGAATTTCGCGAAAGTACAAATTTTAAACAAAATTAACAGTTTGACAGCGAGGGTGTGTGATGTCGGTGAACGTACAGCTCGATTGATATGCAAGGGAAGGAGGAGAGAGCAGCATTGCATCTATGCTGAAGGCAATATTTGTGTCGCAAAAAGGTCGGGAAACGAGTTACGTTTTTTGAGTACTTCACCAAAGAATATCTTCTGAGAACTGTGCTAGCATTTTAAGATAAGGGGGGAAATTCGGACCGCAAAACAAATTACGGCAACTATGCGTGACGGTTTCGACAAATTTCATAGCCGAACCGTGACTTTTTTTTTATTTGGTAAGAAATGNTTACGGCAACTATGCGTGACGGTTTCGACAAATTTCATAGCCGAACCGTGACTTTTTTTTTATTTGGTAAGAAATGGAATTACGGGAGGAAGTTTGTAATGGAAAGGAACGACATAACACACGCGGACAGGGAAGGTGAGCTTGTGTTGCCTTTATAAGCTACATCAACAAAGTTGAATAATTTCCTCTATGTTACACGCAACTTTAAGTAAATAATAGTCATTACGTTTACGTTTAATAGATGTTGCTTTTGTGTAAATTTAAGTATCAGATCCTTTTTAAAACAAACGTAAAATTGTAGGTGGTCTTCTGCTGAAAGAGTTTTCTAATAAATACAGGGTGATTCTAAAATCATGGGACAAACATTGAGGGGTTTTAGAGCTCACTAAAACAAACTATTATTGTTTAGGAATATATGGGCGGGAGTGACGCGTTAGGCCACAAACACAAAAATATAACACATTAACGGCCACCGNTTTGAAAGCCCTCATTTATGAGACTCCAGTTGATTCCATTGAAGACCTCGTCGCTCGACTATCCTGTGCGGCTGCACGCGTGCGTGAAATACCCGGCGTATTTGAATATGTTCGCCAATCACTCCACCGACGCTACCAAGCTTGCATTACTGTCGGTGGTAGCAATTTTGAGCAATTATTATACACATTGCTGTAAAAAGGCATTTAGCGGCGACGATGTAAATAAACAATGTGTTGCATATCATGTGTTATTTTTGTGTTTGTGCCTCAACGCGTTACTCCCGCCCATATATTCCTATACAATAATTGTTTGTTTTTGTGACCTCTACCACCCCTTAATGTTTGTCCCATGCTTATAGGATCATTCTGTATAAACTCCCATATAGATCACGTATTTGGTTTATCTATTTCTCTTTCTACTATTTTCAAATGTTTCTTTATTCACAGTAATTTATATTACTAAATTGAGCTTCCACGACACACGTACAATACCGCGATAGATGTGGCAACAGGGCTTGGTAAGGCTCGCCGATGGGCTGAGACTGAGTGGCCAAGTAGGGATAATTCCGGCATGCATCTGAACAGAGAATCTTAGCGTCGACGAATGCCTGTTACATATTTACAAATTGCTGGAATAAATTATAAATAAAAATGCCCATAAAAGTTAGAAATCTAAAATGATTGAGTATACTGAAGAGTTCTTCTCTTGCTGCTTTTATCAAACTCATGTTATTTATGCACCGTATATTTGATTTCTCCAGTACCTTTCTTATGACAGTGGGCTTGGCGAACGTTTCGCAAGTATTTCTGTATCATTCAAACAGTACTACAGCTAATTACTGGTTCATGTTGTCGCTGACATAATCTCACGTCCAAGGAAAAAAAAGAAGTGAAATTGTGTTGCTAGTACAATGTTACTTTCAAGGTCTCGACTATAGTCTATTCGCGGTTCCTTCACACTTATGAATCAAACCTTTGAAAAATCACCCAATGCATAACGTGTTTGGTTGTTTCATAAATATGACGTTTATCACCAGCGTTTTATACTTATGTTAGCATAAAAGTACCTTTTTTTTAAATTAAATTGAACATTTATTTACATTTTAGCTATATATTATAATAATTTATAATTAATATAAATCAAAACAGTAAGAAACAGCAAAAATATTTCTCATGCAGAATACTATTAAACTGAATGCGCACGAATGCGGTGCGTTGTTCATTTGGTGTAATTTTCTAGACTCGGTTAAGCTTTTTTTTTTTTTTAGCCTGAGGTGGACGAATATCCTGGAAGTAGAACTCTAGCAGGGCTTCTGAAAAGTTGTAAGTAACCTTGAATGGACTATATCAGCCCATCACTCGCAATAACTAATTTTGGCGGCCGCTCTCATCTCGGCGTGTGGCAGGTCTGATAAATGCCGCGCTCTGAAGAGCCCACTCCCCTCGACTGTACACACAGCAGTTAAGATGTTGCACAACACACATTTGCCACACCACACACACACTACATGTATTTAGCCACGTGCAAGCTTCGCCACAAGCTTCTGAGAACTCACAACAGGGCACTTAAGAATTTTTATCCCTGGAGTTCGGAGCCCGAAGCCAAATGCGTGGGTAGTTAATGGAAGAGTAAAATTGCTGCCAGACGGTACTAACGTACCGGTATATTTACAGAAAGTTGCTTAAATTCAGGTTTTTTTTTTTACTCGATTCTCTTCAAAACATTTAAATCAAGTCTCTTTTTAAATGTTTTGCGAATATAAAATTATTTCCCGTATTCTGCAAAACTGTCTTGGCATTCTTTGTCCAGAGTCCCTTACTTTATACTTTAACAAATGTCTTGTGGTGACGACAAATTTTTTCAGATTCTATTTTAACAAAATATTCGTGATTGGATGATTTTAACTACCACGCATTGTAGATGTCTGCCCGCGAATCACGGACGCTTACTGCCGGAGTTAACCTGATTCTGATTGGCCCAGTCAAGTACGGAACTCTCTCCCGACAAAGACACGTGGCCAATAACCAAAGGAAAACTGCACGTATGCCATAGGACATTGCCATACGCCTTCGCGTAAATATTTTTGCGAAAAACAGACGATCCTACTAACTACACAACAGCGTTTTGTTCAAATGCCTTTCTTTGCTCGCAAAGACTGTTAGTATTTTTCCCTATTTAAAGATTTCAAAAAATTGTATACTCCTTCAACAAGAAAAAATAGTGGACTCTGGGCAGTTTGAAGTCTACAAAATGTTATTGCTCTATAAGGCTATATTCTAGTAATAGGCTATCGGTTAAAAATGTTGGACATGAATAAAGTTGTAAATGTTAAGCCTGTTGGATTGCCATGCGAACCGAACCCGTGGTATTTTTCTCACAAGAAAAGTACGCTAACAACTGTGGTACCGGAACTCGCATGTTAAAAGGGAGCACCGCCAAAATAAGCGGCACTAAATAAGAACTGTGCCTTTTTAATGTAGGCATACCAGGGCGCTGTGCAAATGATGTAATAGCTAGTGACGTGAAAAAAAAGGGGGGGGGGGATTTTTTCTGTAAGGAAGGAAATGTTGCTGACATATTTACGTCCGCCGCTTTAATAGGTTAACTGGCGGACGTTGGCAAGCTGACATAATCTCAACGTAAACTAACAACCCCGTGCAGAAATAAACGACAACCCGCTACTGGCGCCGATGCTGTGGGGCGATATGACAGCGGCAATCCTCGGGAAATTAAACAGACTTGGCGTTTTTTTGGAAGTTAACCTGCCATAACTTTGCCACAGAGCGCGGAAAATACAACCCACGAACAACTCACACACGCTATTACGAAAAGTAGCGTATTTGGATCCTGAAAATTGCCACCGCGATTTGAGTACCTTTAGTGCTACTGTGTTTCGTAGCTTGGTCGCCTTGCCGTTCGGTATCCTGGGGTTCTATTCTAGTCGAGGCCGAAATACGTTCATGCACCACGTGTGAGGCCCTCTGTTGGAAAGAGTGCTGGATCCAAACTAGAGAATCGAACCCGGTTCGTCTAAGTGGGAGGCGAGTAGTCCAACCACTACACCACCGCGGCCCCCGACTGTCAGGAGGTTTGAAAATATGAAATACCCCAGGCAATTTTTTCGAATTCGAACTTTGATAGTGGAGTTTTAAGCTATGCAGTACGTCTATAAATGTGATATTAACTCTGCGTTTAAAATTTAACCTAATTTGATATTTATTTATCATTACTTTTATTTCCTTCTTTGCAGCTCATCTTATCTCCTTTATTTTATCTTGCAGGTATAAAAAGCCTCGAATGTTGAGGGCCTCTGTGGAATTTACAGCCTTCTAACCCTGTGGTACGGTAAATACGATGTATACATATGTGTGTGTGTTATATATAAGGGCAAAGGGGTAAAATGTGTCTTCGAGGGCTCTTCAATAGCTCATTTCTAAATTCAAATTCCGAAAAACGCGAAATTGTTTTGAATGTATTATCGATTATATGTTTCCTATATGACATCGTTTCCATGCTTGCAGTCTTCAAACCAACATGTTTTGTAAAAACCTATCAAACTAAATAAGAATGAATTTAAATTATAACTATATTTTACTAAGAATAAAAGTTTCATTTCCCTTACAGCGATATAAAGTTGTCAGAATCGACCATGATCAGTAATTAAGTTGTCAGTGAAATTCATCGCGCTATGTTATTTTAATTATGAGGTTCGATATACGTGTTTTAAAACACATTAGTTTACAGAGGTTAAGAATGCATTGCGTTATTTTCACTGAAGAGTGAATTGGGGATATAGTGCGCATTCAAGTTGCACAGTAACCATATTTTTTTTTGCAACATTTAATTGGTTTCGTGCAAACAGAACAATCAGAATTATAAACTTGCGAATTGCCTAGAGAACTGTAAAAATCGTATGTTATAACAATGGCGAGGCCGTTCGTTTATATAATATTTTCCACCAAACACTACAATAATATTTAACGTTACTTGAATAGAATCCAGTAGCATTACAACTAGAAATGCTCAGAAGACAAAAATTATGTTTATATATGTGTGTGTATATATATTTATTATGTAGTTTTGATGTAAGTACACAAATAGTTTTTAAAAAAATTGTTATAGAAGAAGATATTACAAGGACCGGCTGAAGATAACAATATAATAAATAATTAGCACAGTTTGCTTGCGTTATTCTAAGAGGTATAAACGGAGTATAAATATGTGGAATCAGTTGTAAAAATTGTTGATGCAGTCCATTGTGTTGAGTTCATAAACAGCATCAACCTAACACCACACAAGTTTCTCCTAAAGTTTGAGGCTCTATTAATGTCACCGCCAAGTAGCTACAATAGCACGAGGCTCCAAGTTAAGTCTTTGCGAAAATATGTAATCGAGGTCACAGTCTTCACTGTATATGTAGGTATGCACCGCGGGGGTAGATGGGGGTATATTCATTTTTCGTAACGCGCACACCACTCATTCCGCGTACCCTTTCGAATTTAAGACACTGTAATTCCCCCACAACGTCTGTTTTGGTATGGGTAACTCTACATGGCCTGCTTCACTGTAGGATCGTCTAGCAACTTGGTAATCCCAGTACCTGAGTGCATAACCACTAACGTGGTGTACAAAGATAAGATATCATTCGGTAAAGAAAATTAATAACTGCTTCGTGTAGTGGACACGGGCGAAGCCGCGGACAGAAAGCTAGCATAACGTACATTTAAAGCTGTGCGCAGACCATTCGTTTTAAACTTTATCATACAAATTTGCAATAGTAAATGTTGCAAGTATTTTTTAAAATTTTCTAATAGTAATTTTAACTCTTGCATAAAAGTACTGATTAAAATATTTTATATGCATTTTTTATATTGTGGCATTATCGCTGATACACGTTTAACACTTTATTCAAAAATTTGTATATAAAAAGAATAATTATGTACTTACAAGTTAATTGTTTAAGCTCTTGAAATTTTCACTTTAACATTTTCTTGTAGTGTTTTTTTTTTCAAGATTCAATAAACTCGTTGTTTTAAAAAATTGTCTTGCTTATTAATAATTTTTCCGTGTAGTTTTCGCTAAGTTCAGTAACTTTGGTAACTGCCATTCGAATATTTTTAAACTGATTCCTATTTCCATTTCGTTTTCTCTCCCTCTCGCACTCTCTCACTCTCACTGACTCACTCACTCGCTCTGTGTGTGTTTGTGTGTGTATGTGTGTAAGTTTCTATATCTAAGGAAATATTCTTTTTGCTAATTTGTTCGCATCTACGTGTTCAAATACATTGGCTNCATTTTTTTTATTGTGGCATTATCGCTGATACGCGTTTAACACTTTATTGAAAAATTTGTATATAAAAAGAATAATTATGTACTTACAAGTTAATTGTTTAAGCCCTTAAAATTTTCACTTTAACATTTTCTTGTAGTGTTTTTTTTTCTTCAAGATTCAATAAACTCTTTGTTTTAAAAAATTTTCTTGCTTATTAATAATTTTTCCGTGTAGTTTTCGCTAAGTTCAGTAACTTTGGTAACTGCCATTCGAATATTTTTAAACTGATTCCTATTTCCATTTCGTTTTCTCTCTCACACTCTCTCTCTCTCACTCTCTCACTCTCTCACTCTCTCACTCGCTCACTCTCACTGACTCACTCACTCGCTCTGTGTGTGTTTGTGTGTGTGTGTGTGTGTGTAAGTTTCTATATCTAAGGAAATATTCTTTTTGCTAATTTGTTCGCATCTACGTGTTCAAATACATTGGCTATAGTATGTATTATCGCTAATATATTTTGTAAGGTAGCCTAGTTTAACTATGAGTCTCAACACCACTATATTTTTGTTAACCTTATATCGTCAAATACTACCTAGTATGTTATTTAGAGTTGCGCATTTTTAAAAATATATTCAATAGATTTTCAAGATGTCCGCCAGAAAACATTTTTCGTCGCCCACTATTTTATTATAGCACCCAGAAGGAAAACGTTTACATGCAAAATGTGTTCAGTTAACTTTCTAATCTGTAATAGAAGTTTGGAACCTATATATAGTATAGAAAATGTACTTTAAATCTGGCTACAAGTATAGAAATGCTACTATACACATCTAAGAACTTTACTACGTATTTTACTCTTTAAAAAAAAAAATGTACAAAAGCCATCGTATCTCTCTTGAATGAAGACACAACTTACCATCAACCTAACATACAGAGAATNATTACTCTTTAAAAAAAAATGTACAAAAGCCATCGTATCTCTCTTGAATGAAGACACAACTTACCATCAACCTAACATACAGAGAATTGCCAGTTCTCTGGATGTATGGGAGAGATCTGTATTAGTGCTTTCTCAGTCTGCCTGTTATCACTGATACAGAGAGAGAGAGAGAGAGAGAGAGAGAGAATGTGTTAAACTCGAGGCCAGAACATGCAAAAGTGTTAGGTGACTTATTTGGCATGGCTTATCGAAGCGAGAGCAAAAGGTCCATATGCAGGCGTCAGTCTCCATACTTCTAAACACATTCGACTGATCCAAAGTCCCGAGAGCGCGTAGGTCTCGAATTCCATTTTCTTTTTCTTTTTCTCTAGTCGCTTTATGCCCTCTCTTTTTCTCTGCTTCATTGTTTTCTGAACGGTGGATGCGATAAGAAGCTGCGCGCCAGAACTGTTTGGCTCCAAAGACCAGGCGTATCTGAAGAGAGTGGGGCGTGGTTCCTTCTGCTGCTCAAGGTCAAGAGAGAGGGTAGAAGAGCACGACATCAGAGTAATGATTTCACGGCACAAGTTTTGCTAAGTACCTCGCGCCCTCCCTTATTACCCCTCCCCCTTCCTGTTGTAATCGACACGGCTTGGACCCAACTTTTGTTTTCAGTAGACCAAATTTCTAGTGATATTTGCGATATGTGATGGCGGTATATCTATGTTGGCGACATATCTATGTTGGCGACATATATCGATGTAAATCGATATATCAATGTTGGCGATACATATACATGTTGGTGATATATGTATATCGATGGCGATATATACATGCATAATTTTTGTTGGAGATTACCAGGTCAGTCGCCTGCACCTATTTTTCCGTATTTATGCAACCCACACACAAAACGTCCCATCTTACAAAACATATTATTGCTATGTTTACCGAATACGTTGGTACGTGACGATTGCGTCCTTAGTAACACACACATGCCTCGATTCGAGCTATTGTGATTCTTCATGTGACATAAAATTATAGTCACCGCTCACTGTATTGATGAAAATAAATCAACGCTCACGTGCTGTTTTGTAGCGATTCTCTATTTTCGCACCGCTGATTGGTGCAGGCTGACAACAGCGTCAAATGTTCAGATAACAGACGAGGCGCCGTAACGAGTACGTACATGGCACGGGACTCGGGCTACACAAGAGACTTATTTTACAGCGAAGAAGATGGGTAGTTTTGTGTACGGGTTGCATAGATACGGAAAAATAGGCGCGAACGACTCACTAGGTATATAGATGTTGGCGATATTAATCGATGTTGGCGACATGAATCTATGTTGGTGACATGTATCGATTTTGTCGACATGCTAAATTTGCGATATCAATATAATCGATATTTGCGATAATTGCCATCGATTTTCAATACTCTCTGAGAGCGATATATCAAACCTGTACCAATATGGTCAACATATTTAGGAACTATATCGGAAAGTGGTTATCGCACAGTCCTAGTGTTAATCAGCCGCCCAGCGGTTTCGAAGTCGCGACACGACGGTGTGCCGTGGAGGTTAATTTATGTCTTGCAGTGAAGTCTGCTGCGGTCCAGCCGAAGAGAGAGCCAAGAGAGAAAGCTGTGCTTGCCAAGCGGCCGTCAGTTGCCGCCCGCGACCTCCTGGCGATGTGACCGGAGAGCAACGCAGCGTCCTCGACCTTTCAGTAAGGCGTCAGGTAAGAACTCTTTTGTCCTAGGCTTGTCATGGCTCTTTCTTGTCCGGCACTAAAATTTTGTCATCCTTTTTTTTTTTTACTGGTAAGTTTTTATTTGCTGCCATTTAGCCTGTCAAAACAGATGGTCTGCAATTCCAAAAGTAATTAGTTGAACGCCTCATGCGATGTGTGTGCTGTGTTGTTTCGTAAGAGGGCGTGGTTCATAAAATAACGCTGAATACATTACTAAGTTTACAGGTTTCTGAAAGCAATTATAGAAAAAATCAAGAAATGGAAATCCTGTATAACAGTTTCTGCCTACTTAGTGAGACAATATTTTGACGGAACAATACATTTCTTTATCGCGATAACTTACGCCGCACTAAAACGAGCAAATTTACGGCGTAAGAAATAGCTTGGTAGTAAAGCATCACGCCGGCAAAGCATTTGCTCACGAAATTATCGAAAAATGTTATCTAGAATTACAGGTTTTTTAGTTTGTTTATATTCGCTTCCAAAAACATTTAATTTTTTATATGTAAGGTTTAGTATATTATGTACCACGCCCTCTTAATGGATGATTCTTAGATGGGCTGTCAAGGTCAAAAAGCTGCTTTCTGCATCAGTCATGGGCAAGTAACTGTGCAAATCGATGCTGTCGCAACAAATAGAACAAATTTTAGCGGCGACCAGTGTGTGTGTGGTTATTTAGTGCAGCAATATTTTCTCTAAAGATGCAGCTTTGTTGCTGGTGTAGAAATAATTGACGCACTCGAACAATTACTAAAAAGTTAGCTCCGAAGACGCCACTTATTTTTACTTGCTTTTCGTACGGGAATTGTTTATATTCGTAACTCCAAAGTGGGATACAAGTATTAGTTTTAATAATCACCAACAAATTAGTTTATTTTACTGGCCTTCCGAACGCCCTTCATTTAAAAAGCCAGATTGCTAACGATGCCCACGAAACAGGGAGGAGGCTATAAACTTGTCATTTAAAAAAAGACGCACATCAATGGTTTGCCCGGATTCCAACTCGTGAGTGTGTCTCGAATAAAGATACATCTACGACCTCAATCACAGAAGTGGCCTCATCAAGTTATTTCGTTGAAATTTGCTTAGTTTTCGAACATGTGAAACTGCCACAATGCTTAAGTAGTTATAAAATGTATGTTCGGGCACACCTGGCGTTCTGGCGGGGACGAGGGGACGAGTTGCGGCCATCTTGGATGACGACACGAGTCAACCTCCTGCTCTATCATTCCTTGCCAACGTCGGCCATTTTCCCAACCAGTACCAAACTTCCCGTTCAGTCATTCCTGGCCAGTAGTGGCCATCTTGTTCCCTACTTCATGCTTTTGCATTCCAAACGAGGGGTTTTCTCAAGGTCTTCCCAAATTCGAATACCTTGTTCATGCTCTTACATTCAGATTTTATTTTCTCATTCCTTTCTCTTCCATCCCTCGGTTTTCTCATATTACTTCTGGCCTCTTATATTTTCTCTCTTGCATTCTACCATATTTACTTTCTCTCTCTCACCTTTCTCCCACACACCTACCGCCAGTTAACTGACGTAGGCAACCATCTTTGACTATCACACCCGCCACCAGAGTGTGTGAAGTTTTACAGTTCACAGCTAGGAGCGCTGGTATCGAATAGCGCGGAGGGTGCAAGCCAGTGTTGTGTGATGGCGCCACCGGACCCGCCCCCGACCGCGACTGAATTTAAGCATGGTCACACTCCTAGCTGTTTCATACACAGAAGACCTGGTGGCTGCGAATACCTCTCTTAGCTATCAATGAGAATTCAACAGAAGCACAGGCCACACTGGGAATCCTGTATTTCCATGCATGGTATTTTATATCTACTAATATATCCAATTAGTTGATTTAATGAAGTGAAAGGTAACTTAGGTCTTCTTTTCTAGCAACTTTGGTAAAAAAAACGTTATTCGTGGAATTTATAATTAAATCGCGCAATTTTTTTAATAACTTTTGTTGTTAGTAATGTTTTAAAGTGATGTAAGAATATTGTTGTAACTGCAGCACTGCGTGTGTAATATATATATAAATTATTTATGTACTGAATAATTTTTAATACTTCAGTTTCTTACCTAAGTAATAAAATAAAATGTAAAATCGTCTTCCCATTCGTTTCAGTCTCGTCAGTATATTAGTGCCGCACTTGTTGTACAGGCAACTTTCAGGACAATTTGCAGGTCCTAATGATAAATGGCCAATGGATAACTAAATATCTGTTGACTATAAAATTTTTTCATCAGTTTGATCACATCAGGAGTTGCCGAATTTTCTCCCCTTTCCCCTCCGGGCCCACCTTCTTACAGTTTAGATCGTGCGTTTTCACGTAATATTTCCCCCTTTTCTTTATGCAGCTATTACGCACATTTCATTAATGGTTTGCTAGCAGGTTGTTGCTGCCAGACTGCGAGCTACAGAGTCGTTAACTAAGAATACGACCTCTCTTATCATGAGATTACGTATAGAGCTTTTGGATCTGAGAATTCTTGGCTTCTGGGAATCCTCCTCGGAAATGGCAGCAGCAGTGTCGAAACGACAGAAAAAAATTAATATTCATCATATGGCTGTACCAAAAAACTCGGATTGTTGTTGTAAGTAAAAAAAAAGTTGTTTATGACGCATGTGAGTTATTACAGAGTGGGGAAACATGTCTCCACAAATAGCTTGCTTTCCTGGAACTTTTTACAGCCCTTTTTTAGTTCGGAAGTAGATGTAAAAATATATAAAGTATCAACAGTACATTATTGTACAGTGAGATGTGGATATAGGCTCTTCACGGTAGACTTGAGCACTTTTGAAAGCCCAGCTTAAGGGCGCGGTGCATGGCAAGAAATTCGTCCCTGTTTATAATCGTTATTCTGGTGTTATGATATTGTAGAGGAGCTTTAAATAA
>NQII01001313.1:165292-175570 GCA_002778355.1 Clitarchus hookeri
TTCTCTTTCTCTCTCTCTCTCT
The DNA here is from genome assembly GCA_002778355.1 of Clitarchus hookeri. Classification (NCBI taxonomy): domain Eukaryota; kingdom Metazoa; phylum Arthropoda; class Insecta; order Phasmatodea; family Phasmatidae; genus Clitarchus; species Clitarchus hookeri. The sequence continues at coordinate 165,315 of NQII01001313.1, forward strand.
CTCTCTCTCTCTCTTTCTCTCTCTTTCTCTCTCTCTCTCTCTCTCTCTCTCTCTCTCTCTCTCTCTCTCTCTGTTTCGTCTCCGTGTGCTTTTATATTCTGTGATAAAGCGAAGCTTGGAAATTATCTTCACTAGCGCTACCTCCGGTCAGTTGTTTGGCATAACAACAATACAAATTTTTTACTGTTTCTCATGGCACAGGCATATTCGCCTGATCCGTTAGTTATTAAGTGGTATAGTCCATTCACGGTTACTTCCAACATTTCTGAAGCCCTGCTAAAGTTCTTATTTCCAGGATATTCCTCCGCCTCGTTCAAACAAAGCTGAACCAATTCTTGAAAATTACACCAAAGGGACTGCTCACCGCATTCGTGCGCACTCAGTGTAATAATATTTTGCATGATAACTATTTCTTACCAGGCATTACCAACACACCTGTTTTCTCACCGTTTTAGTCATATTAATTAGAAATGAAATTTTATAATTTATGGTTAAATTATAATAATAAGGTACTTATACGTTAACATGCGTATAAGACGCCTGTGATGCATTCTATATTTAGGAAATAACCAAACACGTCATACATGGGATGATTTTTCAATGGTTAGATTTAAAAAAAAGTGAAAAAAACCGTGAATCAACTACACTTATTTTCTGGGGTGTCTTTGGCGCCCTAAAGTTCAAGCAGACGTTAACAAAAGATGCAATATAGAACAAGTCTCGCGAGGGGCGCTGCTGAATTCTGTTATCGCCAGCCTCTCAAGTCATTCATGTTGACCCTACCGCAGGTGGGAACGAAGTGCCACAATTACATTATTATTGGAAAATAGCGTTTTATCACTAATTTTGCAAATATTGATTATGGTTATCTCCAAGATATCATTTTTCGAACAGACAGGTGTATGTAACGTGTTTAAATGAACCGCTTGATAACCGCCTAAGTGGTCAGATAACAAGAGAATGTTATGCAATGGGGAGGGGGAGGCAGGCAGCAGGAGGATATTCGGGAATTTATTACCCACTGGTATAGGTGGGTAGAAATAGTTTGTTCTAGCACACCTGGCTGCTGGCTGGGGAGCCGGAGCTTTATGGTGGCCATCTTACATAATGTTATGCGGAAACCTCCTGCTCTGCATTTCTCGTCAGCAGAGGCCATCTTGGATTTTCCTTTTTTCCCCTTTGGAATTTATCTTATTTCCTTTGGAATTCCCCTTTTTTCCCTCCTGCTCTATTATTCCACCTCGGCACTTCACACTCTTGCATTCCGATTCTTTTTTCTCCCGCTCTGTCATTCTGTTAGTGTTATTTTTTCTCATGCTGTCACTGCTTCCTGTTTAATGTCTGTTCTATCCCTTGCGGGGGGGGGGGTGTTCCTCAGCTCTTGGTCTCCATTATTTTTGCCTTTTACTCTCTTGTTTTTCGAGTCCTCAATCTTGGATGTTCCCTCATCACCATCGTCTGGTGTAGGCGGCCATAATTGATTCCCGCATCCGCCACCAGAGTGTGCTAAGCCATCGTTAATTCCCGCAGCTGCCGCCAGTCGGGCGCTGTAGGCGGCCATCTTTGGTTTATTCATCGCCAGCAGGAGCGCGCTAGCATAGTGCGGGGTGTAGTTCAAAACAGCGGCTGCCAGAAGTGCTGGGAATATTTTTTAGTTGGTAGGTGTTTCGGAACTCAAAAAATGTCTGGAGGGGCATCCCGGATCATTCCAACATCCCTTGGGTCGCCAGTCGGGCGTCTGACCTCAAAATCACAGCGTCAGAAAAAATATATATAAGTTATATGCATTCATACAGAGCCAATTTCACAGCAACGTACATGTGTCTCATCTCGCGCGCATATATATATATATATATATCTATATATATATATCTTTCTCGTAGCCGCCACTCACGCGCAGGAAACATTTATTTCCTGTTATTCTGTAACAACTAGCGGTATGATAAAAAACAATAATTACTCTTACGTGGCGTTTGTCAGCGGAAGTGTAATCGCTATCTCACCTAAAAAATGTAGTCCACTTCATGCTCTGTCATTCCATGCCAGCACCATACATCATACCATAAGAATGTTTTAGTTCATTGCCGCATCATGAAACTTCTCTCACTTCTTCAGTTGGCTGTAATGTCCGAACTGTTGAGCGCATGAACTTCTGTATGTCGTATACATGCCAGGCATGCCAGAATCTACCATACATCGTATAGTGCACGTATCAAGTATGCCTTAAGTCAATGTATAAGCATAGTTGGCTGTAATGTCGGAACTGTCGAGCGCGCGCACTTCTGTATCTCGGATCTTGCCAGGATGCCAGACGTGCCAGAACATACCATATGTTGCATCGCACAAGCATCAAGTATACCTTAAGCCCCCCCCCTGAATAAGCATATAGTTGACTGTAACTTCCGAATTGTTTAACATATAGCCACCAAATTCATAAAATAGACATCACTCCCGACGACGAAAAGGACCAAAGTGTCAAGTATGCTCTAAGCCTACATATAAAAATAGTTTACTAATTTCAGAACCATTTAAGATACAGCTACCAAATTCATAACATAAGCATCATCCCGACGACGAACAGGACTGCGGGGGAAGAATGTCCTAAGTCTGCTTATAAGCATAGTTGGATTAATAAGCGAACTGATTAATATACAGTCACAAAATTAATAACATAGGCATCACCCCCGACGACGAAAAGGACTGCAGGGTCAAGTACACCTTATGACCTCTTATAAGCATAGTTGACCACCATTTCCCACCCACCCAAGCTATAGTCATAAAGTTCATATCATAGGCATAACCTCCGATGACAAACAGGGTGGTAGGGAAATGTATACTTTAAGCTTTCTTATAAGTATAGTTGCTAGACATTTCCCACCCAACGAAGCTACGATCACCAAAGTAACATCGCAGACATCATGTCCGACTGCAATCAAGGAGATAAGGACAAGTAGGCCTTAAGCACTGTTACAAGCATAGTTGGTCAGCATTTCTAAAACATTGAAGTTCTGGAACATGTTACAATCGTGCACACATTTAAAGAAAAATAAATGTAGGTATACATACATGTGCCTCGCAAAGTTACTCTTCCATGTACGAGTGTAGGTTCTGAAATAGCACACACATATGCATCGGCTCGCACACACTTGACAATCGCCCACCACCGTTCTTGGTGTCTGCTACCGCAGGTGTCTACCAACTTGCGAAAGCTAGCCTCTCTTCGTCCACCGTCATCCAGGTTGTGTATATATATCAAAATATATACATATATGACAATATATATACATAAATAAACGCTAGCCTGGGTAGCATACAACAAACGACTATATGCGAAAAAATTACGATATATACAAATGTGCTTCGTGCATGATATACATGGTCGTGGGCAACGGTAAAATACATATATAGTAATATAAACAAACACTATCAATTCAATACAAGGGCCGGCAGCCCGAGTCACTGTTAGCATGGGTAACCCTTAATAACCAGCCATATATTGAAAAATAAAGCAGTGTACAATTGCACCGATAACAAGACACGAAGTCTCAGGTTACACTAAAACGTGTATGCGTTAATAAGAATGAACACTGTCAGCCTAATGCAAGGGTCGGGGAATGCTGTCCAACTATGCTTATAACAGGGCTTAATGCCTACTTGACATTATCTCCTTGATTTCAGTCGGATGTAATGTCTGCGATGTGACTTTGGTAGTCGTAGCTTCGCTGTTTGGGAAATGTCGAGTAACTATGCTTATAAGAGGGTTTTAAGTTTACCTGTCCCTACCTCCCTGTTTGTCATCGGAGATGATGCCTATGATATGAATTTGATGACTATAGCTTCGGTGGGTGGGAAATGATGGGCAACTATGCCTATATGTGGGTTTAGGGCTTGCTTGACCCTGCGACCCAGTTCATCGTCGGTGGCAATGACTCTTTATGAATTTGGTACTGTATCTTAAATGGTTAGTAAATAACAGCCAACTATGCTTATAAGAGGACTTAAGGTGTATTAGAACCCTGCGGTCCTTTTCGTCTTCGGGGGTGATGCTAATGGTATGATTTTGGTGACTGTATCTTAAACAGATCGGAGGTTTCCACGTGACGTTATCCAATATGGCCACCGTGGAGTCCCGGCTCCCAGGCCAGCAGCCAGGTGTGCTGGAACATACTATTTCTAACTACTGGTATAAAGTATTCATGGTAAAGTGAGCACTATTGAAAGTCCTCTCATTTAGAATAATAGAAAATAAATTTATTTTATTTTAGCCTTAGACGTTAAGTTCCGAGTGCGGTGGAATACACACACTGTGTTTATTACTTACATAGCAATATTTATTTAAAATGGTGCTTAAAGGTTTAAAAAATTGCTGAAAATAAAAAGTAACTAGGGGTTTAAAAGTGCTCTCTTTACCGCGAATAGCCTATAGCGTTTGCCAATTTTCTCACTTGCAAGAACCCTCACGGATCGCCCTGGCACAGAGTTTTAAAAGCCAATGTCAGTCGCCATATTGAAAGTTTTTTTTATATATTCATAATTAAAATTTGGGAGGATATGTTGAAAAATGCGACAATAGAAGCTTGGCTAATTACTTTAACCATCATTACACACACACACACACACACACATATATAATATGAATTAACGCATATTTATGCAACAATTAATTTAACACGAAATTGTATAATATACATTTATTCTCACGTTTTAAAGTTTTAATGACAAACCAGGGAACACCTATTAACAATCGGGTACAAACATTTGCACAGAAATATGAAATGTAATACTTCTGTAATGAACTTGACTCTTCTGTTACGACACTAAAAGGAATCTATATAAGGAGTGATACGACGTCTAAAGTACTCTAAGGCGAAATGTCGTAGCGATTGCTCTGATGTTGGTGGACTCATTCTCTGATTGGCTGCGCGAGCCTCTGGGAACGGGCCTTGTGTCTGATTGGTTACTGCGTGCTGCGAAATGTTCCCTGTTTGCTAGGCTGCCGCCTGGCAAGTAGGTTACCAGGCGTTGATTGTTGGACGGCGTTGCGCCGTTTTATGAGTCAGTGACGCCATTTTGCTGGCGTGTGCGGCTGGATTTCGCGAAATAAACTACTGTTTCACCTCTGTATTCTTAAGTACTCTGTCGCCCAAGCTTTAACGCCGCTTCGCAACCGCAGAAGATGGAAGAGAAGCCGCCGACTCAAATGCCATTAGTAGCGAATGATTTAGGCTGTTCAAGTGTTCACGCCAGAATTTCAAAAAACAACGGGATATTTTATGATATGGCTAGCTCGTGTATACTGTTACCAACTGGAATAATTCGTGGAAATGTTAGCAAGAAACAGTCCTTCATAAACACATTTTTTTTATACTTTGCCCGAAAACGTTTTTACGAATGTTTTTTACCGCCGGGCAAAAATTACGTTCATGCATCATAAACAACTGTTCATTAATGTAACACGTTAGTTAAATTATCGCGACATGGTGCAGAAAGCATATTTGGCAGTACTGTATTATGGTTATACTACACTGGCTTTCAAACCCCATCATTATGCAACTAACGTGTTAAGTGAAAGTCGTTTGATCATACAAACCTAACTCCTTGAACGTATCTCACACTTTACAGCAGTTATCAAAATTTATCGACACGAATTGAATTAGATAAGAATTGCGAGTAACACTTACAAGCGTTTGTGATTTTCTTAATTTTTTATTTTAACGTTTCAGGCTTATCGAAACATGTATGCATCGTTGATTAAAATATTTTCCTAAACCTCTCCTGTTGCACTCAAAACCGAGCATTTGTGCAACAGTTTAGCACTTAAGTTGCGCCACTGAGTTAGCATCAGTTTAATTTACCTGCTGTTATGCAAAATACACGTATCGTCGTTAATTACTTCCATTTTGTATGCCACTAATTGGCGAAAGTATATTGGAATGTATAGTTAAATACATAGGTAAAAGGGCTGTGTATCAATAAAAATTGATGTCCAAATGTGTAAATTTCGAATAATTGCCCTGTACTGTAAATATTTTGCTAATTACGCGGCATTCCCTTTATCCGCAATATACGTGCTGAAAACTGTTATATGTTTAAAATGTGCGCCGGACACATGATAATTTGTTGACATTGCGAAGTTGTTATTGCGTTGCGAACATTAGTAGTCAAACCTGAGCTTCCTTTGAGCTACTTTTTTCGCCCTATGTCACTGTAAATAAAGCTCTTAGAGTGTGAGAAAACAGCTTGAGTCCTACAAGACGTGCATCTGTCATTACCGACAAACAACTTATGAGTCGAGGAGATTAATTAAATTCTGAAGTTTTTATCATTCATAGTTTTGCTACATTTCGCACAAAAATCTGCTTCTTACCGCGTTATAGCGTTTATTGGTTTTTTCACTATGCCATACACAATGTCAATAAAGAAAACGAACGAAAATGTTAAAACCGTTAACAATTTCAACTACGTGAAATTAACCTGAAATTTTGTCAATGTATCATTTATTGAAAATGTCGCGTTTACAAATTTGTGATAATATTATCGCAAGATTATGAATTGAGAGTTCATTATCTACAAATATTTTTTTTATTAATAAAAAGAACATATCAGTTTTTCAAATGTCAAAATTACACTTCTTATCAAAACACAAAATTTTTTATCAGATTATATACATTGGGAAAATACAAAGGAGTAGTCTCGATTGTCCGATACACACGCAATTCTTCCAATTTAACTTTTCAGCGGGAGTAACGTTTCAAGGAAAGTTAGCGGTCTTTTGCTTTCGGTAGGGAACCAACATATTTTATATTTAATAAATGTCATATTAGTCGTAATAATTACAATCTATAATCATAAATAAATTCTGTGTTGTTGGCAATAGTCTTCATTTAAAAAAATACAGTTCATCTACTATGTTTAAAGTTTGTCACATAGCTGATTCCATCTACGGTATAGTGAGGCGAGATATAAAAATCAGGAAATTACTAAAACTAAACTTTTAAAAATGTATTTAAAATGTTTAAAAATTTAATTTTTCAACCATTGTTTACAACACGAATTAATGAAGAATAGTCATCAATCTGCATAACGAAAGTGTAGCGCCGAGTGTGTAGAATACAATTTTTTTCCCCCAGTGGGGATTTTTAAAACAGACTTTTCGTACCATACTCTCAAAGCTTCTATGGACACACGCATTACCCAGTGAAGGAGGTCTTAGTAGGTAAGCTTTTATTTCATGTTTATTATTTTTTGTTAGAATTTAATATGATCTTATTGATTTCCAAAGATAGTCAATGTTAGACTCCTGGTACATTTATTATCCCCACAGCCAGTCTTAAACAGTTATTTATAATTGATTGCCTCCAATTCTAAACGATAAACTCTTATACACAAGCAGTTATAATTGAGTTATATTCTATTAATGTGATTTCAAAATGTTGTAGTCAAAATGTAAATAAGGCTAGTTAACCAATTTTAATTCAAAAATATTTTTTGAAAAGAAAGTATAAATGTAATCACAAATTACATAATAACTGAGAAAGAAATTTGAGGGACATTACAGTTAATTTACAAAAGTAACACACTGTGCGTCGTGTGGCCACCACACGGTCGTTTTGACATGCTGGAAAAGGACACACTTTTTTAAGCTGTTGAATAACATTGTGCTCCTCATAGCCTGCATTGTCTTGTGATGCCCGCCTCATCCCGAGTGCGTATCTTAAAACATGTTCGATATTGAAATTCAAATAAAAATGTCAAGTTAACTTAATTGCTGTGTTAGGGATGATACGAAAGTGTCGGTAAACAAGGATGCCTTATTAAGTATTATTTGGAGGTTCATGCGGATCATTATAACTCCAATGGCTCAGTGGAGGTTAATCTAGGTTTTATCGCAAAATCTGAGGGGTTTAGTACTAACACGGGAATCTTAGCGAATTATGCATGTTAAGAAAAACCAGTACGCCCNTTGACCGAACGTTACATATCCTTAGCCTAACTCTTTTGGAATCCAGGGGTCCGAAAAAAAAATATTTTTTTTCGTGTTTTCATTGTAACTTACCGAACCTGAGCCGGTGTCCTGGCCACAGAGTAGGTAAGTGCACAGAGACGAAATGGCGTGGCGGTTCCTTTGATGCGGACGCGCCGTTTTTTGATTGGCTGCGCGAGATTCCGGGAACGGGCGTTGTGTCGGATCGGCTAACAGCACGCTGCGAAACGTTGTCTATTGGCCGGGAGAGTAGGTTACCAGGCGCTGATTGGCCGGGAGAGTAGGTTACCAGGCGCTGATTGGCGGACGGCGTTCCTACATTTTGCCGGCCAGTGACGCGGCTGAAGTTTGCGCCATAAGAGGCTGTTGTTTCCTCTGTGTTCATAAGGGTCCCGCCCGCCTGCAGCTGTTTGCCGCGTGAGAATCCCTGAAACGCGTCAGCTCTGAGGACGACTATCCCTCACTCGCCACTTGCCTCGTCGCCTCTACGCGCAAGGAGCTCAACTGGCGTGCAGTCTTTCCGTCGGAAACTCGCCTGGACCTGACTTTAAGCGGTGACCCTATGTGTTTCTTGCTCGCTAATAAAGACAAAAGTAAGATGCGTGTCTGAAGACAACTCCAAAGTTTCTGTATAGAAAATTTAGCAACTTAAAACTNACTATATTTTAATAAGCGCTAATAAAGACAAAAGTAAGATGCGTGTCTGAAGACAACTCCAAAGTTTCTGTATAGAAAATTTAGCAACTTAAAACTGATTCTTAAAACACCCGTTTTAGCTTTTTTTCGCGCCAGAAAAAATGTATCCTTAGAGTTGAAATGATGGGCACGAAACGTTTATTAACCATTTGAGACCCACTCTAATTTATGGTTTCAGGTGTTTCAAATATAAAAAAAATCATGATGCGTGCTGTACTTACGTTGACACAACACTTGTTCCTTTGTCACAGCCAATGAGCACAGACCTGAAGAATTCGCAGATTCATTTTGGGACAAGCTAGAATTCAAAACACATGCGTTTATATAACTTTAGCCGTTGGTCCACACGGTGTTTAACACCTCCTGGAGAACGGTGTCCAATCGTCGCCTTCCACTGTGACAGTAGACAACCAATGTGCAGTTGAAATCTGCATATTTGTACACACAACTGTAGAGTCTAGCCTGCAGGTCATTGAACTCGGGAATTTTTCAGGTCTCTACCAATGAGCTGTAGGCTCAGTTATATGAACTACAGTATTACAGTCTACAGTTATATGAACTAATTATGACCTAGGCGAGTAAGACGCTTTGCGAATAATTTACTCAAAGGTAAGATCATTGGTCATTGTACTTCGTAGTGTGCAGTACGCACCAGAAATTACCTACACGTGCGTAATGTACACAATTGTGTACGCTGGGTCTGAATGGGTTAAATGCTTCTTAAGTTCAGATACCATGACAAAGTATCCAAAAAAATTTAAATCACGTGTTTTCTACTAAACGTCTGCAACTCACGTCATGCACCAGTCAATAACTAGAGACCTGTAAAATTCGCGATATTACTTGAAGACAGACTAAGACTTCAAACACTTGTGATTTCGTATTGCCTTTGTCATTGCACTACAGATTTCTCTGACACGCCCAGGACTGCTTTGAACCAATAGGGAACCACTAACGAGAGGCTGGCCCAATCACATCCAACCAACTAGAAAGGAAAAGATGGAACTTCCCTGCTTCAGAAGCAAATAAAAAAGTGGCGCCGACTCGAATATGTATAGGATAGTGAATTTCAGCGTGCTGCCAGAAAATAACGCGAGTTTTGCAGGTCCCTACCAATAACAGGGGCCGCGGTGGCTGAGCGTTAGCCTGCTCGCCTCCCACCAAGGCGATCTGGGTTTAATCCCCAGCCGGGTCACTCCAGATTTTCGCGGAATTGAATTGTGCCGGACGATGCCACTGGTCGATGGGTTTTCTCGGGGATCTCCCGTTTCCCCCGCCCTTTCATTCCGGCGCTTCTCCATACCTCAATAACCTCCATCGGCTCTCAAGACCTCGATGTTAAGAGCCGCCCAAATCTCTTCATTCACTACATTCAATACTCACCCTACCGATAACGTATAATATTCATTCGCTAGGCAGCGCCCGTAGGAACTCGGTAAACCTGGGATGTGCAGGTCGGCCAAGGTTGGCGGTCACGCCAACAGGAAGCGATTATGCAGCGTGGGGGCGCCGATGTAATGTATTCTCCGGGTCTCGGAAGGTCGCTCGGCCCACGAGGACGTGTTGCTGGGGGGGG
>NQII01001313.1:175783-226047 GCA_002778355.1 Clitarchus hookeri
GGGGGGGGGGGAGGTGTGACCATGACGTCACCGTGGGGACCTTGTCCCCTGCACTTCCAGGCGGCCATCCCCTCCCACGCACGTGTTTATCAGTTGGGAGGCGCAGCTGTTCGCCCGCTGTCGACGCTGATACCGCTCCGTGGCTCGTGTTCGCAGTTATCATCACCTCCGCGGGACGAAGCAGTCGTCGGTCAGGGTCTCCTCTCCTCTCGTCGCCCTCCGAGGTAATCATCGTACCGTGTTCGTGCTGTTGATGGGGTTGTGAGTGAGTGAGTGAGTGGGTGAGTGATGTGCGCGGCTCTTATAACAGCCAAGTCTTGAGAGCCGATGTGGGTGAAGCAAGGCGAGTATGAAACAGCGCCGAAGAAGAAAGAGCGGGGAAAACGGAAGATCCCCGAGCAAACCCGCCGACCAGTGGCATCGTCCGGCACGATTCCCACGTGCGAAAATCCGGGAGCGATCCCGTCGGGAATCGAAACCGGTTTGCCTAGGTGCGAGGCGAGTAATCTGACCACTACACCACCGTGGCTTCTCTTTGCCAATAGCACTATCAATAACAACGTGCATAGGATTTGAGGTCAAAACACTGTTTATGCAGGCAAGTGATTTGAGAAGTTAGTACGCCTGCTCTACTCTAGTTTCAAAACCATTACGTTATATTAAAGACAATGAAAATATAGCATTCATACACAAATTTGGATTCGTTAAAAGTTCAAATTTAAACAAACACGTTCATTGCTAATGACAGTGACTTTGACAGATTCATTGGCGATGAGGACATGCGCAAAGACGAAAATCGGTCTACGTCGTATTTAGCCTGTATAAGAAACTGTGGGGAATTGAGGTGACAAAACTGGATTGGCGACGTAAATCACACCTGAATTCAAATAAAATACCTCAAAAACATTTTTCCATAGTTACGTAACAGCTTTTAACACTTATTACTGTTTAATTTTTTTTTATTTTGTTAAAGTTTACTTCATTTTGATTGCAGTAGTACAACAAATATTTCTTTTTGGCGTGGTGTTTCTTCTTATTTTCTCAGTGAATAGAAAATCCCGCCAATTTTAGCCATTTTAATCACATCGTCTATTTACTTCATAGCAGCCAATCGGAGCGCAACACAGCAGGAAAGTCGTTCTTATGTACTACCACGGCTATTTTACTTGGAGCAAGAAGTGACTGCGGTCGGAACAAGTTCGGGGCCAGTGTAACCGTGCACAACACGTTTGAAGTGATGTTCCGTGTTCCGTATGACCGCGGCCTTGGACATGTGAGCAAAGTCACTGGCCGTAACTGTGCGCGGATTTTCGTCTGCGCACGTCGTCAACAGTGACGTAGAAGTTTGTTTTCATTTAGTTTTCCAGCACATCCGTGCTTTTTAAAGATGGATTTGCATAACTTGAATTTATTCTGGTTGCAGAAAACTCATTCAGAGGAGGCATAGTAACATTTCAAAGCACATTTTTTATACAAACAGTGTTCTAACTTCAAATTTAACCCATGTTACTGTGCAGCTAACAGGTTCTTATATCGTTCTGTGTGCAAACTGTACGGTGATTTTTTATTCACTTAACAACAAATCATAGGTACTCAGAGGCGGCCCTTAACATTTTTCTAGTGTAAGCGGACAATATTTGCCCCCCCCCCCTATCCCCNTTGGCACCCCCCTCTCCTCACCGGGAGTAAAAATATTACCAAACTGTTATGCAGTTGTGGTTCCTACTTTCTGGGATATTGGAATGGATCAGTAATTGAATACATTCACAAGTTTTTATTCTTGCATGTTAAATTCTTTTAATTTAATTAAAGCAATTTGAAATAGCAATGAAAATTGACACCACAAATTTACGGCCATGTCACACAACAGAACAGCGCTCTGCTAGTTTGCAGCTAGGTGCGCGCCGGTCGTAGTGTCGTATTGCGCGAAATGGATGAGTAAATTTACCTTTGAAAGGGGTGTCTGCTGCTTCTCACTATGCGAGTGGGCGAAGGAACGAGCAAATTCCCTGTCACCACGCCCCCTTCCTTTTCCGCAACACGATAACGGGCTTGGCTAGTTGTTAAAAATTGTAATTATAGTGTGCTTAAAAAAAATTCTTTTTAGTAAAATTATTATTTTGGTATTATTAAAAATTATAATTTAAATATACTTACAAAAAAATTATGCCAGCAATTATTTTCTTTATACATTCATGTATGCGCTTCATGCACTGGAATATTCTCGGCGCCTTGGATGCCCCATTTTACTTGGCACCAAACGTAGCTGCTTAATTCGCTTATCAAGGACCGGCCCTGAGGTATAGACTATTCACTGTAAATTGAACACTTTTTAAAGCCCTCTCATTTGGACTAATAGGCAATAAATGTTTTTTTTTTTTATAGCCTTAGACGTTAACTTTTGAATGTGGTGATTATATATTGTGTTTATTACTTGCATGGCAATATTTATTTTTAAAAGTGGTGGAAGGTTACAAAATATCTGATAGGAAAAAAGTAACTAGGGCCTCAAAAGTGCTTACTTTGCCGTGAACAGCCTATCGTCCATCACTTGGACCCGACCTCATCGCGGCCCCCGTTTGATTCTGCTCCCTGTTTTCGGGTATTTGAACACGTTTAAAATCACTGCCCGTAACCAAGTACAATACATTTATGGTCACATTCGATAGTACACTTCCTCGCAAAAAAAAAAAAACAGTATCATAACTAAGGAGGGGCAGGGGCGCCGGTCCATATCCAGGAACTGCGAAATGAATGTTGGATTCTAATATATAGGAAAAAAACTTGATTGCCTTCTGTATTTGTATAGACAAATTAAGAACGATTGATCTTTGAAACCCAGTAGTGGACGCGCGTTTATCTAAGACGTCACCAGAAGATTACAGCATTGCACACGCCGCGCTGTTATTCTGCTGATATTTCTGTATCTATCTGAGTGGGTAATTTTATCTTCCCTTCAGAGATTTCCAGCTGTCGCTAATACAGTAGGTACAGTACTATATAAAGCACTGCCACTGCTTAAAATCTTTCATACTTAGGTCTGCTTTATTAGTTTCTGTGGCGTTTCGTCAGTGATCAGTAAACGTCTAACAATCAGCTATGTTAACTGTGCAAATCACCCGGGCATATCCGAGTTCGTAAGCTAAACTTATTTTTTTTTCATTCATCCTAGCTAATATTATAAATGCGAAAGTGTTTGTTTGTTTGTTTGTTTGTTTGTTTGTCCTTCTTTCACGTCGCAACGGATCGACGTGATTTTTGCACAGATATAGTTGGAGGGCCGGGAAGTGATATAGGCTACTTTTTATCCCAAAAATATATCTCATTCCCTCAGGAAATTTTTTTTTAGTAAAAATAGCGCTCGGGGTACAATGCTGCGTCAATGTAAGTTGTTATAGTTCATTTCATATAAGAAGGCCACATTCTGACAGTCAGTGAGTGGCAACGTAACTTATTCAAAACAAACAACGCGCTATTTACAAAATCCTGTATCAGCTGATGCACGAACGAACAAAAGTTAATATTACGTTGGCTATTCTGAGAGCAGTGCCGAAGCACATCACACAAGCAGAAAATACGCGGATAAGAAAGAGTTCGTAGATTAATTAATACATTTTATTTTACGTGGTCATAAAACAGCAGTTTTTAGTTTTAGAAACGAAACTTAGTGATAAAATAGTAATGTATAGGTGTTCAAAATGAGATGTACAATAAAACGATACTTATCCAAATGTAACGAAAAAATCCAAAGTTTCCAGACTCTCAAACCATGTGATGCTATCTTGTGAGTTAAAGGCACACCATATGTTGCAACATACCCTTCCACGCCATCTGTTATCCATATCCCGAACTACACCCAGAAACATACTATAGTTTTGTTGTTTAAAATAACGTATTTACAGGCATATACTAATGGTTTTATTTTCCCGCGAGCCCTGTATAATTTTTAAAGTAACATATATTTCGTGTACCGCGTTTACGAACGACCCTACACACCTCCACCAAGTTCCGTTTACGAATGCAGCGCCACCCAAGAAGTTCACCAATTGCCACACGTAGCAGCACCTCCTGGACGCGCTGATTCGCCACATCAAAGCCTATTCTTGACACGCCAGTTGATGGCGAATGAATACATAAACGAAAAGGCGAGACGATTGTCAACTGTCAAGAATGTGGCCTTCTTATATGATACACAGTTTAGTGTGGGACGAAAGCACAATATCACACAAAAAAAACCATAGAGGCCCTAAACTGAACTCTACAGGATATACGAAACAATACAGATATTATGGGAGGAATGGTTGTATTACTGGCTGGAGACTTCCGCCAAACTCTACCGGTGATTCAGATGGGCGGTTATAAACAGATGCAGAGGGCTGTGTGTCACTAACGAGGGATTTTAGTAGTTTGGTGCAGAGTGATACGGAACCGATTGCTACCGTTTACCCAGATCTACAAATAAAGTAAATGAGCTATTCTAGCACCAAAAAATGACATCGTTAGTACTCTGTTCTGTGTTTATGATCAGTGTTTGACTACTAACAAATACCGTTATTTCTCCCTATAAGTTTATTACTATAACCACGCGAGCAACATAATGACGAAGTTTTCCACATTGCACTAATTGAAATCGAAAAACAAGTGCAGACATTGTCAGAAAACAGTATAAAAAGAATGGACTTTATTTTAAAAAAAAACCTAAACAATAATTCTGTAGTCCACGCGAGCGGAGCCGTGGACACAGCTAGTTTATAATAATTAAAAATAACCACAGCTGTTATTTAAAACATTAAAATTACCTATCTCTGCTATTAACACTTGTTATTCTCGGCGAGCGCAATATTTAATGCCAATCTCAGTACTAATCAAAGTCCTTATCACACTGTCGTTATACTTGCTACAGTAACTTTATCCGCACTTATTATTTACACGCATGCAATCAAACTGTTAATTTCTTCCATCATTCCAAATGTCTGTTACTCACGCTTCCAGTCGCATAGTTCGCCGGTTAAGTCTCATTCTCCACTGTACCGATGCTTGCAGTCTCCACTCCCGCTGGTCAAGGTCGGATTACGATGAAAAATCGTGTACGTAATCGAAATGAAAGAAGGTATTATTTACGGCATGATTCATGATTATAGTGTACGTCGGTACTGTTTACGTACACGACGACCATGAAGAGTGCCTTAAAGAATGCATACTTTCGTTTCGATACGTACACGTTCGTTACGTACACGTTTTTCATCGCAACGCGACCTTCACTGTCGTCGCTTCCTGACTCCCGACTCGGAGGTCCACCCAGCCGTGTCTTGTATAGACCAGTGGGCCCGGTCCAGAAGGTTCCTCGCACCCCGTGCTGAGAGAGGCAAGGGCTATACCCAGAACATTCTTGAAACGATAACCCCAGGCCTTCGATCTCCGAGGACAGGAAGCGGCACGAGTCCCGATAGGCTTATCGCGGTACGCGCTCGAGTGGTGCGCCGGCGCCTTTGTGATTACGCGCTTGTCCGGCTACCGGTGATGAACTTGAGTATCGCGACTCGCATGTCCGAGGTGAACAATGCGAGAGAGGACGCAGAACGGCCGCGTGTAACATATTAAAATATAATATAAGATATAGCGGTATGTTTAACGGAAAACGAGAGAGCTTCCCTCAATTTTTAGTAATATAACGACTTCGCTGTAAAAATAAAGGCTGCAAGAATTAAACATTAAGACGTCTTATTTTAAATAGAATTTGATAAAAACTTACTGATGGAATAAATTATTCATTAGAAGATGTATTGTCAACATGTAAGAATTTTCTTCGCCATCATTTCAATTTGATGTTAAGGCTCAGCTTCACCCCTTTTGCAGAAATTCTTCGTTTTCGCGTCATAATTTCGGATTTGATAGTAGTTACTGACACTGTACGATTACAGAAAATTTACGTTTTACGAGTTGTTTAATATTTTTGTGCTTAATTTTCATTGTGTTTTATATGCTAGTTGTAAAAAAGTCAGAAACACATTTATATTTTATCAATAAGTTCCTGCTTTTTGCAAGCGGGAAATAACAAACCGTAAAAATTAGATACAAAAGTATTAAACAACTAGTAAATTGTAAATGTTCTATAATCTAACACTTTCAATAATACCTCTGAAATTGAAATTATGACATGGAAACGAAGAATTTCTGCATAATAGGTGAAGCCGAGCCTTAATTGTCTCTTTCATCTTTATGTGATGTATTCTTGTACAGAGTTGGCTGGATGAGCTCTAGCGCAAAGGTAAACACAACAGCACACTTTCGTAAGCTGTATGACGTTCGTTAGATAAGCTTTTATTTCAGCTGTTACATTTTTAACTGTCTTAAGCTGGAGAGAATTACAGGAATTAAAAAAAGGGAGAGCGAGCAAGGTATATGTGCCGCAAGCGGTAAACGGGTGAGTTACGCCACAGTATGCGATTCAACCGATTATTCAAAGTACGATATTGGAATTTGTGGCAGCTTAAATCGATTTTCTTGTTAATACACGTCGGTTTAAGAACTAGCTCTGTAGAAGCCCGCATGGACGCACATGCAATTTAATTCTATGTCGGTGATTTTACTGGTGATGGAAGCATACACGGCGAGCTAAAATGAATAAACTTTGGATTTCAAAGAAATCTAGGTGACTGATAATAAACTATGGTATATTTCACCGTGTGGTTATTTCAGTAATGTTCTACTGGCAGTGCTCCGATACCAACTGTCGATAGCTTGTAGTCGTTTTTGCCAGGTAGTGCCTGCGCGTGGGTGGAACCACTGAATTTACTGCAGCTTGGGATGCAGTGAAACAGCAGTGAGATTAGTTATTGCAGAATGACAGATATCACGTTTAGAACTGTGGAGTAGTGTTTTATTAAAGCGCTCGTGGAAGATTCAAGTAAATAGCAACCAAGGCGATCTGCATAGCCGAGATCGCTACACAGTGGAAAATTATTTTGTGCGTTTTACAAACAATTATTTGTAAACTAGTTGCACAGAATTTTCTTGTATCATTAGGAGTAAAATAATAATGCACCTTTTAAACGAATTATTTTAGGAAACTTGCAAAGTGGTTTGTTTCTATCTCCATGTTTATAATGAATGTTAGTCTACAGTAATTGGTTGTAAAAATCCAACTTCAGTTTTACACAGTTCACAGTAACGTGTTGTAAAATTCGCTCTAATTTACTGTAGTGTCATAGTCTATTCGTGGTTTCTTCAGACCTTTTAAATCAAAACTTTGAAAAATCACCCCATATGACGTGTTTGGTTGTTTCGTAAGTATGCCGTGTATCACAAGCGTTATATACTTGTGTTAACATATGAGTATATTATGTTTGGTTAAATTGAACTTTTGCTTATATTTTACCTATAAACTATAATATTTAATTTATAATTTATATGAATAAAAACAGGTAGAAAAAAGGTGTGTTAGTAATGCCTACTAATAAATAGTTGTCATGTAAAATATTATTACACTGAGTGCGCACGAATGCGGTGCGTTGTCCCTTTGGTGTAATTTTTTCGAATCGGTGAAGGTTTGCTTATATGAGGCGGAGGAACATCGTGGAAGTAGAACTCTAGCAGGGCTTCAGAAAAGTTGGAGGTAACCGTGAATGGAATATATAATGACGTTTTGTTGCGGGGTGCATGGTGACAAGGAGCTCGATGTGACCGAGCTGTGCGTTCATGCGAGCGTGCTCCGCGCAGTGACGGCGGTGCCGACCTTGCTCGGCGGTTAGTTGCAAGGCGAACCCCTGACCTCAGTGGCCAGCCAGCTCGGCGGGGCAAGTACCACTCCACAAACTTACCCAGAGACCTCGCGATTGAACGCTGTAGTCGCTCGTCATCAGTGCGGCACTGTTGTTTGGAAGGGTTGGTGCTCTCGCTAACGAAGGGACGACGATCTGGTCCATCTAGCACGAGGACTCGTCCACGAAGCGTGCACGTAGAGGTTGGATAGGCCTCGGCCCCGTCGAGTTGGCGCGTGCAGATTCAACTCTGTAAGACGCTGTTGACAGGTGAGGTGGTATCCACGACCACCCGCCGCGACTGGAAGGAGCGTATTCTCCTTATATTGGAATACATTCAACTGCAACCAATTAAATGACGAAAGTGCCTATTATTATAGTCTGGCACCGGACTTAAGATTGGGATCTGGCCGTTGTGCACAGCATGGATTTACTCTGACTGTCGTGGATTAAATAATGACTGATGTGGCTTTGTGGCTTGTATAATAACCAGTATGTATGTTCTGGAATTTACTTCTGTATCCTATCCTACTAATATTATAAATGCGAAAGTCTGTGTGTGTGTTTGTTACCACTCAACTCCATAACGGCTGGACGGATTTTGATGAAATGTGGTATTAGGTACTTAAGGTCCTGGAATAGGACATAGGATACTTTTTATCCCGGAAAATTGTACGGTTTCTGTGGAACAACAACAAAACGTAATTCTGCAATGGCTGGGAACGTGTCCGAAATACTATTTTCCTATGGTGTCAGAGTTTATCAGGCCGCTCAAGGACCTCTGAAATGGCTTAACGACTGCTATCATTCGATAACAACCGGAACCGAATATTTAACGTGCCCTCCGAAGCCCGGAAGCGCTCAGATGTTATGCCACTAAACGGTCACCCATCAAAATGTGTGCCACTGGTAACGTTGGTTAACTTTGGTGATCGATTAAGATCCCTCAGCCAAGCGCAAAAAGTAGTACCTAAGTACACTTATTTCTAAAGCTACAACTTGATGAAACTCACGTTATGATTTTCTTACATTGACTCTGGAAAGCGGAAATGTGTTAACTACGCGATAGTTGCACAGATACTCTCCAAAAACAATACTCTGCTTCTTGGCTATCGGGTAAAAAATTATTTCCATCCTTTTGGGTTGCCGTAATCAGTTAAAAACCTAGGCCAACATAGTGTAATTTTATAATTCTGTTTTCAAATAAAGGAATTGTCTTTTCCCAATTTATTTATTAGTGTATCACTGTAAAGTTCAATTGTACCTGGGCGAAGGTGGGCCCCGGTACGCTAGTTGATAAGGTTACAGGCCCAGGAGCCCCGATGGCCCACACGCTGTACGTTGTATATCAGTACAGATAACAATACCTAACTGAGGGTGTGGTGAGAAGGGTGGTGTATTGAACAGGGTAGTCGTTTCATGACGTATACGTATTCCTGCCACAGAATAACCAAGAATTTTAGCAGTTTTTTTCTCTCTTACTTTACACCATTCCCACTGGCATAGGCTATTCACGGTAAAGTGAGCACTTTTTAAGGTCCTGCTAAATTTTTCTTTTCAGCATATTCCTATCTTTCTGCCACTTTTTAATATAAACATTGCCATGTGACTAATAAACACAATGTATTTATTTCACCACTCTCAAAAGTTAACGTCTGAGGTTGTATAACATGTATTTATTAGTAGTTAGTTCCTGTTGGGAGGGTCTTAAAAAGTGCACACTTTACCGTGAATAACCCGTATGTATGTTTTCATATGTAGTTTTGAAGTTCACGTTAACTCTTATTGTTAACAACAGGTAGTTTCAATTTGATACGATTGTACATGTTTCATCCAAACTTTCTGCGCGACCTTGATGCTGCTGCGTAGATAAGAAAGTGAGTGGAAGAGATTTGCGTGGCTCTTAACATCGAGGTCTTGAGAGCCGATGATGGCGAAGCGATGTGAGCATAGAGCAGCGTTGAAATGAAAGGGCGGGGGGAAACGGGAGATCCCCGAGAAAATTCGCCGGCCAGCGGCATCGCCCGGCACGATTTCCACATGCGAAAGTCCGGGATCGACCCCGCCCGGTAATCGAGCCCGGTTTGCCTGGGTGGGAGGCGAGTAGGGGGAAGGGCCCGTGTTCGTCCTATTTATCCTGGATTTCACTTGAGTTTGTCGGACAGTAGACTGTCCCACACTTGCCAAGGATGCACTGCGTCGGGCGGCCGGAACGGGAATAATTCGTATATTTCCGTCCGCGCACGCGCGGGATAGCCTCCAGTCGTCCGGCACATCCGTCGCAGATGGGCGCGTCGCGCTGGACGCTCGCCCGAGGACGTCACTTGGCGAGGAATCACTAATTGTGTATCGGTCCTGATCGGCAGCACTGAGTAAATAAGTGCACAGAGAATAAATGGCACGGCGGTTGCTTTTATGTCGGTACGGCCGTATTCTCGGATTGACTGCGCGAGACTCCGTGGACGAGTCTTGTGTCCGATTGGCTACCGCGTGCCGTGAAAAGTTCCCTGTAAGCTGTACTGCCCGCTGGCGAGTAATTTATCAGGCGTTCATTGGCGAACGGCGTTCTGACATTTTGCGAAAGCGGCTATTTCACTTTTGTACCCTATGGGGCTATTCACGGTAAAGTGAGCACTTTTTAAGGCCCTGCTAAAGGTTTCCGTTAAGTTTATTTCTATCTTCTCGCCACTTTTTAATATAAACATTGCAATGTGTCTAATAAACACAGTGTATACGTTTCGCTATTCCCAAAAGTTAATGTCTGTATTTCAATAAAATTTTTATATATCAGTGGTTAATGCCTGTTGGAAGGGCCTTAATAAGAAGCTCACTTTACCATGAGTAGTCTATAGCAGGGTGTCCTTACGGTCATAGGCGTTCTACTCTTGTGGGGGCCGCAACTTTAAATCGACAAATTTAAATACTACATACTACACTTTGAAAACTATGCCTGAGTCTAGCCCGGGGAAATGATGGTACGATAATTTTTCCATCCGTGAGGACAAAACTCGTACGCATATGCTTCCACTACTTCGCTAGATTCACTTTAGGTATTAAGAAAGACACTAAGTCGCATCTGTCATATTTTTTTGTAAACAAAAATTTTAGTTTCCACTTAGTTATTGAAGTGGACTGATGGATTGTGTTACACATAAGTCACTTTAATTGGGACACGGTCAACCCGCCAATGCGTTGGCCGACAGCCAGCCGGCAATGGAACTTGTCAGTGTGGTAATCAGCTCCTGTGTGGCGTGGACCAATAGAACGGCAGTAAACGGAACTAAAGCAACTAACATAACTGACGTTCTTGTAGTGGCGTGTGTATGCGATTCGCTTTTAACATGACTGACATAATTCGGTAGTACAGTCAAAGGTTATTTAGAATCCTAAAAACTTTTTATTTTGTAGCATTTTACTGTGTGGTGCCGATATTTAAAGGCGAAGTTTAAGAAAGCTTAGGTGTGGTCCCATGGTCCCAAAGACGTGAAAGGCCACTTTTCTCGAATTATTTGCTAACGTGATATTCGTGCCGTTCTCTTTTTTAATTACTTGCAGACTGTTCTAAATGTTAGGCATATAATGACCTTGCCCGATCTGTTGCAGTCTAAAATAACACGATCCAACCTAACCCAATAAGACTACTGTACCGGTTACTACCGCCATTTGCCCTATGCATCCTCCTGGCCTTCTAAACAAACCTCTAAAAATAAAAATTTTTGATTCGTGGTTGCTTATAATGGTTTCAGCAACTTTTATTTTTTAAACGGAAGACTCATATCTCTGAAATAATCATATAAAAGTCAATAAAATTGCACTTGCACCCTTTTTTGCAGCACACACACTGTGCGCTACGTAATACCATCCCAGTATTATGAACGAAGGAGGTTTGAAATGTGTACGAATACGAAATAAAAGGATATATATATATATATATAATCTGAGATCCAATTAAGTAATTTACGCCTCCTCCACAAATAATTTTTATAGGCCGCCGAAAATATATATATTTTTTGTTAATAGAAAAAAGAAAGACTTGTTATTAATCGATATGTATATTGGAAGAAATACTTATGTCATTTCTTCGCAAGTTTTTCGTTTCGGAGCTCTGTAATACGGTCCTAACTTATTCACGGACTTCTTGTATAAAAAATTTGTACGACTTACGTTGGATATGTATATGTACTAGCTATTACTTCTAAAAATATATGATAGTAAAGGTAACTTACGTTCTACATGTGAAGAATGTCGGTGATCAGCGTCTAGCAATGGTGCTTTTAAATATACTATATTTGACTATAGTGAAAACCAACTGATAATAAAATGCTCAGAAGACCAAAACGCGTCGGGAGAGTCCATTGCCGCTGGTGTTCAGTTCAGTAGTGACGGCTGCCGAGAGCTTTTAGGCGAAAGCTGTTCCGCGCGTGCGTATTATCTGTTAGAAAAACGTAAGTCGCGCCGCAGTGCAGTATTTAACAGCGCGGTAGTAGAGAGCTATGTTTTTGTTTGGCGTGTACAGCACCAGCAGTGTCACGTTGTTTCATTCCCTCCAGCAACGAGTGGTTGGGTGAGTCCTCCCCTACACTGCCTCCCCTACCATCCACTCCCTCTAAGCTGCACGAAGATTATTTTCTCATTTGAGCTTCACTTTAGCTCTGATCTGTTTATATTTTAGTTAAGATTATTTATGTTGTGAAAAATGTAGTTTTATTGGGTACTATATTAGTTTACGACCTGAAGGCAGAAGCGAACTGCTACACGGTGTAATAAGGTATGGACTGCGTGTCGANCTGTTGTGAAAAATGTAGTTTTATTGGGGTACTATATTAGTTTACGACCTGAAGGCAGAAGCGAACTGCTACACGGTGTAATAAGGTATGGACTGCGTGTCGATTATGCAAGTTTACCTGATAGCGTCGCCACAATAATCGGCAGGTTATCTGCTCGCGTGACGAACTGATAATTCGCTGTACCCGTAATTGGCCGCCTCACGTCAGCTGACACTCCAGCGAGTTATCGGCAGGTTAGCGAGCGTTATCGCGACCCTGAGGCAGGTGGGTGTCCTTGACAGACGCGAGTACGCGTGCGTGGCCCGCCCACGCGGGCCGCGAAAATTCCACTGCACGAGTTGCGTAACGAGAAACGAAGTTTCAGTTCTGTCACACCGCGACGTCTTTCCGTGACGGTTTGTCACAAAAACGTGTTACAGCCAACAGTATCAAGTAGACGTGCAAACGAACCTCCGTTTGCCGAGTCGCTTCGGGCCTCGAGTTTTCACGTTCCAATCCCGGGCAAGCTATGAATCTGTTTCCGGTTTCCAAATGTACGTTTAGTTTAGACTGTGATCGCCCTTCCCCTATAATCCCTTGATAGGCGATCCGGCGTGGCTTGGATTGAAAAGTGCTTATTAACGTCCCCCGGTGTCATGTCTGAAGGCTTATCAGGGGACGGCTTATAAACAAACTTATGACCTAACTTAAACTAACACCCATGCATTACCTGGGATTCGAACCCAGAACCTCCCGCACCCCAGACCGGCCGCGCACCAACCGACTGCTCCACGGGAGATCGGTGCGATCTGGAATAAAAGCGTTAGCATTAGCAAGTTCAAATAAAATTAAGTAAACATTCACATACACGCGCCTAAATTCGATAGAATTTTAAGGCCCGCATAATTTTGGAACCTGAATACCAACCGAAGCTTATAATTTTATTCTCAAAAATGATTTTTATATTTTAGTGTCATCTAAAAATATTTTCGCGAACAAGTCAAAAGTCTTTGGTAACCTGGTGTTAAAGTCGGCAAAACAATAATGGCAGTCATTGTCATGATCAAAGTAATTATTAAAATGTATTTATAATTAAACGGTACCTTTTTTTTTTTTCGTTACTACGAAGTAATGGTCTGAAAATTTCGCTCACCATGAAACACTAATCATATTTTATTAACTGGCAAGTGAAAAATATGTACTGGAGCTGGTGTACGCNGCAAGTGAAAAATATGTACTGGAGCTGTGTACGCGCCGGGAATGGCGGCAGTCATACGATGACGTGAACGAGAAGCAAAATACGCAGACAGAGGCGCAGCATTTTCTCGAAAGGGAAAGGAAACAAACCAAACAGACTGCCACCCTTAGCGCTGCTTTCATTCCAAATAATTTAATAAAGGACGATTATATATTACTAGTTTCTATTATTTAACAATCCACTATGGGAAATTTCTCCCAACATTATGCTGTTCGGGACAAAGCTGTNTATTACTAGTTTCTATTATTTAACAATCCACTATGGGAAATTTCTCCCAACATTATGCTGTTCGGGACAAAGCTGTAATACATTCAGGGTGCTGGCACAGTGATCAGTATGAAAACACAGATGTTATATCTTGTAAATCGTAATAGTGTGTATATATAATGAACTTAAAATTAATAACCACTACTTCAACTTGCAGTTGCTGTCCTTCGTGAAATATGAGATCGCTATATAACTCCTTGTAACTTCGATTATTAAAAAATACTTACAGTAAATATACACTAATCTTTGCTTAACCAGCATCAGCTCAAAAATTTAGAAAAAAAGTTATCTTTTTCTCCTAAGATGATGGAAAACATTTTCGAAGCAATGCATACTTCCGTATACAAACTGAAAAGTTTCTTTTGAAAATTTAACTTTCTTAAAAACAATTGTTTTAATGTTTTAAACGCTGATCCCCTTGGCTCCATCAGGCTCCATGAAAGGAAGGGGGGGGGGGATTATGGCATCCTGGCCCCTTCTGTTGTGCTCCTGTCAATGCAGAAAAGTAACTGACGGAATTCAAAGGGAGGGGCAATCGAGTACCCGTATAAAACATACTGTTATTGGCAACATATGACACTTTTCCCGTCCGAGGAAATGCCAAACGGATCGGTCGAGATTTAAACTCTGAGCATCAGGAAATTTCCTGTAGATTTGGAGTACGAGTTTATATTTACGCACTGACTTTCGATTTAGATTAATTATCTAAAATTTTTGTGCTAGTTCAGAACATCTGCAATTTAATTTGGGGTTTGGATGTTTTAAAAAAGGTGCATNATTATCTAAAATTTTTGTGCTAGTTCAGAACATCTGCAATTTAATTTGGGGTTTGGATGTTTTAAAAAAGGTGCAAGTCCGAATGCCGTCGGTCGGGTGTGCAACGGGACCGCCTGATAATAAAAGGCTCCTAACTGCGTGGATACAGAGTCATTTAGGAGGTTGGATGCACGACGTCATAGAATGTACTGTTATCACACGCCCGTTGTGCTACTAAATTTCTGGGAGAGCACGTAATAAATTTGAGGAAAGCTTAAGAAAATGAACGTGTTATTATTTGGTACTCTCNACTAAATTTCTGGGAGAGCACGTAATAAATTTGAGGAAAGCTTAAGAAAATGAACGTGTTATTATTTGGTACTCTCCCCGAAAATGAAGGTTAAATGCAGTCTAAATAAAATAGAATTTTATTTTAAATATACAGGTTTTTTTTAAAAAGTTCTCAGATGCGTCTTCTTGGTTAATATTTTACAGCTTTAGATGTTGGTTCACGTGATTGATGCGCTCTTCGCCATATTTCAGGATTCTCTCGAACCTCGTTGAATGTGGAGGCAAGATTACGCTGACATCTTCATCCATCAATCAATCATTTTCTGCTACCGTTTTTAGTTTCTAGGTTGTACGCGCTTCAGCGAAATCTTGGAGTACAATATACGGTAGTTATTTATTTTTTAAAAGAAAATATTGAAAACTGTTTTACACGTAATNGCGAAATCTTGGAGTACAATATACGGTAGTTATTTATTTTTTAAAAGAAAATATTGAAAACTGTTTTACACGTAACTACATTTTATTGATCCTGTGGAGTTTTACCAAATACATTAGACAAAATTTGCTGCTTCAGAAAGCAGGGTTAGCTTNTACATTTTATTGATCCTGTGGAGTTTTACCAAATACATTAGACAAAATTTGCTGCTTCAGAAAGCAGGGTTAGCTTTTAAGAGGCGTGTTGCGCGAGAGCTTTATAATATGATACTCTTTCCATCGAAGTGTTTTTTTTATAGGCTGGAAATCTATTAAATCTAATGTTTTTCGATCTCTTTCTGTACATCAGTCTCCATAGACACATTTGAAAACAGGGATTTTGAGTGATTCGAAAGATTCAGACAGAAACAGTCAAGATTTAATTATCAGACACAACAAATAACTTGAAACCGATTTAATTCTCATAAAAAATGTTCCTTGTAAAATTGCGCTAAATGTCGTTATATAAACGTGACTTAGCAACAGCCCACGCACAAGCCACGGCAGCAATGTGTCAATATTTAATGCTCATTTGTTATAGAGCAAGGAATTGCTCAGTTATTTCCGAACATATGTTTTTGTTAAGGCACGGTTGGTTGCTCACTCCATGCCCCTCCTTCCCCCACTCCACAACCCATCCAAAAAAATGTCACTACATTAAAAAAATATTTGTGCACGTGGAGTTTTGACAAGCAACGATGCCCTACACACAGCTGTGTGCTGTGGTTGTTTCAAACTACTTAAATATGTGCATATTCCTACAAAAAAAAAACATTTTTGCAAGACTGATTTTTATACAAGATGATTCATGAGGAGTTGTCGCCACCTACAGGGCTTATTCCTAGGCAAGGCGCGCACCAACGGTTTTTAGGCGTGCAGTTTTCTGGCCTCGGCGGCGATATTACCGCGGAAATTAAGTGACTGAGCGCACGAGCTGCTGAAAACCGCCAGCCATCTCAGTTTGAAAATGAATTTCAAGCAGGAAAAGGCTGTTTGTGATATATTTATTGGTGTTTGATAAAAGGGGAAAGAATGGGGTGGGGATGTGGATTTGTCCGTTACCAAGCCGAAGATTGTTATTAAAAGGGTAATTGCACAGTTTATAAATATATGTTGGGTACTTCGGAATGAAACAAACCTTGTTTGAAGAACTATTACACATAAGTAGGGGCAGTGATATTTCGCGAAAAGATTTCAAGACAAGATACAGTCCAAAGCACTGTAGGGTCGTCCATCGTCTTTGATTGGCTAAAAAATGTTCTGGCCCGTATTAACCGTTTGCGCACGAATCACGAAGGTTCAGTGTCGGAGTTACTTAGTCCTGAGTGGCTTGGTCAAAGACGGACACGGCACCAGCAGCCAATGGAGGTATAACAACAGCTGAGGTGTGTATAGAGTATTGAAGTCTACTGTGTGCTCCGATTTTTACGCGAAAAGTCACTGGCCCTACACATAAGGCCTCTCATTACACACTGTATAAAAATAGAGAGATTGTGAGGCAAAAACTGAGGGTATTATTGAAGATAGAAACTGAAGTGATTATTTTGAGGATAAACCTAAGGAATTATTAGTAGTTTACGTAATTTAGGAAATAATAATATAAAACTGCTGGTTATTTAACTTGACAGTAAATTGAACTGGGNATTAGTAGTTTACGTAATTTAGGAAATAATAATATAAAACTGCTGGTTATTTAACTTGACAGTAAATTGAACTGGGGTAGCTACACAAAAATTAATGCACTTTTGTATCTAAAATTAAATTTTTTACGAATATAAACCAAGTTAGTATTACAAAAAAGCATGTGTGGAAAACATACCACATCATAAAAAATTTTTGCAGTGTCTTAAGAATGTAAAGGAACATTAAGTGTTTTTAATTTACGTAATAGCTTGATCATAGCACAAAAAAGAAACGTTTAGTGGATAATCAGCATGTCAAGCTTAGCAAAAGACAACAAAACTATGAATACATTGGTATTAAGTTTTAAAATAAATTACCGTTTGGTTAGCGAGGTTCGCCCGNAAGACAACAAAACTATGAATACATTGGTATTAAGTTTTAAAATAAATTACCGTTTGGTTAGCGAGGTTCGCCCGTGTCGTACCCCCGGGTGTTGCTGTTGACCGCGGTTCAGTGAGGTTCGGCTCACGTGTAACTAGCTGTTGCAGCTGCACAGGTTCCTTTACTTGGCTGGGTTGTGTGCTAGTAAATGACTTTGAGCATTTGAATAGCATTATGTGAAAATGGCTGAAGAGAAAATCATTTTATATTATTAAAGAAGAGGATATAGCTAATATGGATTAGTAGCTAGAAATTGTATGTTCTGTGTCAACTGGTGTCCAGGTGCGGTGTTATGGTGCCACGGCTGCCATCTTGGATTTAGTTNTTGTATGTTCTGTGTCAACTGGTGTCCAGGTGCGGTGTTATGGTGCCACGGCTGCCATCTTGGATTTAGTTTTTTTCCTTTTTTTCTTCAAAACAGCCTCTTTTTCCCCTCAAAAACGCCTAAAATGTTCCTTTTTTCCCTTCAAAATTTCCCAAATTTCCCTCAAAACCAGCAAAATTTCCCGTAAAAGATGTGTTTCGCACAATGCGGCTGGCACTTTCTCAATCCGGCGGAAATTAAACAAATGTCAGCCGGATTGAGCAATCATTTACAAGCATCTCACGCTCTGTCATTCCATGCCAGTACCATCCAAGTTGTCTGAAGAATGTTCGAGTTCATTGCTCCATCATGCAACTTCATGCATTATTTTGTTACAAGCATATACTGTACGACCTATGCCGATTACTCATATGCTAAGGACACCTATACCAATCACACACACACATATATGCTAATTGTACATATGCTATTCGCACTTATGCTAATCACGCACACGACAATCGCCCCGCTATCTTGCCTTCGTCCCCCCGCCATTCTTTGAATTATATTTCATGGGAATAATATCGGTGCTTACCTAGTGTTTTATTGAATTTAGTGACAAAAAAGCATTATTAGTATTGTAATGACTATTTATAAATCTGTATATTAAACTAAACTAAGTAGATAGTAAATCTCACAATTTAACATGACTACATGCATTATGTAGAAACAATGTGTGTGTATTAGGAATCTTACTTGGACTGAAAAATACACGAAGTTGGTATACATCAATGTATGTTTCATTAACTGAAGCGCATGCTCACACATTAGGCATGGTGATGCATGACCGCCAAGTTGTAACATCCGATTGGTCCTGTGAATAATGTGCCACTACAGTGTGAATGTGTGTAAAGTAAGGAAAAAAACCTACATTAATCGATTACGCCTATGTGCTACCCATCTGTAAAAAAAAGTCCAAGAAACATGCCTTGCCATAGGTGCATATTTACAAAATCTTGGCCTACCCTTGCATTGCAACGTTTAAATGATATCGTGTATGAAGAACGTTGTCATCCGCAAACGATTTCACTTCATATTAATTGAATGAGTCGAAATCAACGGAATATAGGGCAGTAAAAAAATCGAAATTTTTGTTAAGTTTAGTTGTTTAACTGTCATTGGAAAACCAATTGTGCTTCAGCGTAGTGAAATTTTGTACTACATTAGGATATCCAGATCAGTACTTTCGATCGTGTGATTTAATGTTGATATTCTAGCCGTTGAAGACAGTCATTCAGCGATACAGCATGGATACTATGTGTTTCGTCTTAAATACTCCATGTTATGCTTGCTATAAACATTTGTTTCGGCTCTTCCTGGAGCTTAACGACTTTAGGTATCGATTCAGCTCTACTGTTGTAGGTATACATGTTTTCGACATAATTTTTCGTACTTAAAATGCAGCCTTTATTTATCGATGCTATTGAATTATATTATTTTCATCTCCCGTAGCATTAGAAATGTGTCATTAGCTTGAGTGTTGCTAATTCAGTTTGTGGTGCGTGCTGCCCTAAATGGACAGTATGGTAGCTAGCTAACTTAAAGTATAATTTCAGTGGCACAAAAAATCGCACGCGAGAGAGAGAGTTTTCGGATGCTAAAAAGTGCATTGTACGAGCTATGCTGAATGCACAGTAATCGGCAGTAGGAGGGGGTTATCCCTCGGTAAGAGATAAGAGGATACAAGCTAAGCATCGTCAGTTGAGCTGTGGATGAACAGTAGCCTGCAGGAACTGCTTATATCTGTTCTGTGGACAAGGGAGCTGGATCTGTCGGAGCCAGTAGGCACATGCGAGACTGACAGACATGAGGTTGCAGCAAAAGTGCAAGGTGGGGATACAGAAGCTGGAAGCTGAGCATAGTCAGCTGAGTATGTTGCGCGTACTACAATCGATAGACAGTAGCCAACAAGAAGTGGAATATCTTGCATGGAAGTAGGCGGACGATAGCCAGAAGGAAGCGGTAATTCTCGAGCGACATTATTGGGAGGACTGGAAGCGAGGCATTGTTAGCGGAGTGAGGTGCGAGTTAAGCTGGATGGACAGTAATCATCAGGAAGCCGTATATGTCGTGCGGAAGTGAGGGGGAAGGGAGCTGGAGGCTAGGCCTAGTCAACTGAATGCTTGGCACAAGCTATGCTGAACAGATATTAGCAGATAGAAAGCAGTATACCACACGCGGCAGTAGAAGAGGTTCTTGGGTCAGGCGTCAGCTGAGCGTGTGGCATGAGGTGCACTGAACAGACTTGGCCAACAGGAAGCGGTATATCTCGCTCGGCAGTAGTGGGGGAACTGGGGTCTAGGCGTAGTAAGCTGAGCGCGTGGCGCGAGTTACGCTCGACAGNATGTATATCTCGCATGGCAGTAGTGGGAGAACTGGAGGCTAGCCATAATCAGCTTAGCACGAAGCGCGAACTATACTGGACGGACTGTGCCAACAGGTTGCGCCATAACTAGTTCGGCAATAGTGGGGGAACTGGATGTTGGGCGTAGTTAGCCGAGAACGTGGAGCGAGCTACATAGCGCAAAACCCAAAATAAATCTGTATATTTCGCGCGGTAGTAGTGGGGGAACTGGGGTCTAGGCGTAGTAAGCTGAGCACGTGGCACGAGTTAAGCTGGGCAGACAGTAGCCAACAGGAAGCGGTATATCTCGCTCGGCAGTAGTGGGGGAACTGGGGTCTAGGCGTAGTAAGCTGAGCGCGTGGCGCGAGTTACGCTCGACAGACAGTAGCCAACAGGAAGCGGTATATTCGCTTGGTAGTAGTGGGGGAACTGGGGTCTAGGCAAAGTAGGCTGAGCGCGTGGCGCGAGTTACGCTGGGCAGACAGTAGCCAACAGGAAGCTGTATATCTCGCTCGGCAGTAGTGGGGGAACTGGGGTCTAGGCGTAGTAAGCTGAGCGCGTGGCGCGAGTTACGCTGGACAGACAGTAGCCAACAGGAAGCGGTATATTTCGCTCGGCAGTAGTGGGGGAACTGGGGTCTAGGCGTAGTAAGCTGAGCGCGTGGCGCGAGTTACGCTGGACAGACAGTAGCCAACAGGAAGCGGTATATTCGCTTGGTAGTAGTGGGGGAACTGGGGTCTAGGCAAAGTAAGCTGAGCGCGTGGAGCGAGTTACGCTGGACAGACAGTAGCCAACAGGAAGCGGTATATCTCGCTCGGCAGTAGTGGGGGAACTGGGGTTTAGGCGCAGTAAGCTGAGTGTGTGGCGCGAGCTACGCTGGGCAGACAGTAGCCAACAGGAAGCTTTATATCTCGCTCGGCAGTAGTGGGGGAACTGGAGGCTAGGCGTAGTCAAGTTCCTGCAGTCTCGCAGTTCTGGCAGCGCCAGCGCGGCGCGAAATGTGAACAGGTCTCGCGGGGACTGGAGCGTGGCGCGCGGTCGTCAGATACCTATCTTGGTGAGTTACGTCTGTTCTTCGCACATCGCTACGTCACCTTACATTACGGAGAATGTGCGGGAAGTAAACTTAGAACAGCATTCTTTTTCACTCTTACAAAACTTTGGCCTACAAGTTTTTTTTATAAATAAATTCCAGGGGTGTTCTCGTTTCTTTAGCTTTAGAGATTTTAATTTTGCTTGCGTATTTATTTACAATTTTGTGGTGTTTAAGTGGTCCATCTCTAGTTGACACAAAACAGCGTGAATTGGTTAGTTTAAAATTTTTTCTATGGAAAATTACAGTGTTAGGCCCAAGTTTTTTTTCGCATCTGTCATTTAACAGGAGAAAGTGTGACCGCAGTACTTCAAAATAATTTATACTATAAAAAGAATTATATACACACACAACAAAATCTTCGGGACGTATCACGAAATCATGTAATGTGTAATATTTTCGCTGTTCATTGAGAAGCATGGTAATTATAACTTTATATTGTAATTGTATCAAATTAGTGTATTCAAATGACAGTGGCTATTTTTTAAAACACAAAGTATCGCCTCAAATGTTAACACAAACAGTTCCGCACAATATTTATATTAAGTCTAGTAACTTTTTACTTTGCTTTATTTTGGTGTTTGTTTGGTTTTCTCGAGATTTGTCGTAGCGATATGGAGCGTCACTTAATGGGCTGTGTTCGGATGTGTGTGGAGTTGGGGTGGGACTGGGAGTTAGTGTGTAATGCTAGAGTAGTTTTCTTGCGTTGTGAATATGCACGGTAAACACTTGGCTTTTTTTATGCCAATTCATAATAGCGGCAAGTTCACAATCGCGTTCTCGCCATCGCTGGATCCTCTCCTGTAACCGCCTGGGTTATTTTAGAATGCAGCTACAAAACAAGGGTCGAGATTTAGTGGCAATTCTTCCTGTTACCCCCACATTTTCATGGCGTAATCAAAGAGACAAGTGTGTACATTAAGTGCCAACTTTTTACACTCGGAAAGCCGCCCCCCTCCTAATTAAAAAAAACTTCAATTTAAGTTGGTGTCGCTTTTATAAACCTGCGTAAAAATGAAATTACCCTTTTGTTTTTTTTTTTTTGTTTTTTTACCGTTTGCAATTATTACCGCAAAGTAGTATTTTTATGATATGCGTTCGGTTAATGTCCACACCAGTTCGTAACTTAAATGCTTTGAGAATTATCTGGCTGGTTAGAAACAAATTATAGAGGATGGGGGAGGAGTGTTCCTTGTTTATCGTAAATCTTACTTACTAAATAGCTTGTACCTCGGTGATATACTTGTTTCCAAGATCCGCTCTGCACTGCCTTGTCCGGTTATGCGTAGTTTGTTCTGGTATAGGCTGTTCAAGGTAAAGTAAGCACTTTTGAGGCCTTAGTTAATTTTTTATTTCAGCCATTTTTTTTTAATCTTTTTACTAATTTTTAAAGTAAATATTGCCATATAAGTAATAAACATGGTATGTAGATTTCATAGCACTCGGAAGTTAACATCTAACGGCTAAAATCAAATATATTAATTGACTATTATTCCAAGTGAGACGGCTTTCAAAAGTGCTCACTTATTGTGAATAGGCCTAACTTGGGTGAGCGCTACCGGCAAATTTCTGTCGTTTTATTATGGTTGGTTCGTTTTCTAACGCTTTCAGGTCTACTTTAATTTACGGTTTCAGGTGTTGCACACAAGTAATTTTATGACGTGCCTGTACTTAAATCGACAAAACGTCCCCCCCCCCCAACACGGTAATATTAATGTGAACAGAATGTAATTTAGACCTGTAATACGGTTTACGAATCGGTTCCCCACAGTGAAGATCGTTGGCCAACGAACCTCGTAGTGTACAGTACAAGCCAAAAATAACTTATGTATGTTACGTCCTATACAGTATTGTTACACCGAGTCTGAATAGGTTGAGTAAAAACTTTTGAATCTTTTCCTTCTCATGTGAAACTTAAACCTGAAAATTGTCATGTAACTAGTAGCCTTGATTTATGCGCAGATCTAGTGAACTTGTGATTTTCTTAAAATGATAAAAAAAAAATATAATGTGGCGATTCTTAGGATAATGCCTATTAAACAAATACATATGTCTATGCTCTGCAGTTCGAGCAATACACTTTTTAAGATATTGGCATGGAAGTACTTTTCCTAATACACTGCCTTCGTTACAGTCAGTACTTCGTCAAAAACATAATACTGCAGGCATGTATTTTTTGTTTTAAATTGTTGATTTTAAACATGTTTTTAACTGTGAGCCAGCAATAGTTAGTTATATTTGTGCTTGTACTTCGAGATGTGATTGTCGAAATATTGGGGATCGTCCGTCTGGTTCCTGCGTTGTGAGTGAATTGGTGTTTGTAATAAATAAGATGATTAATGTGTATTTGTACGCGTTCTTAACTAACATAAATTTCCACGCATAATACCTTGAATACATCAGAAGGATGGTTTTGATTTGCATATTTCAGGCGTTTCCTAGCAATAAAAGTACGATTTTGTATTCCTACCAAACGTTTATCGACTTGTGGTTGTGGACATCGTGTGCAAAGTTTTTTAAAGGAAAAAATATATATATTTTCCGTTGTCCGGTTTAGTTGCAGATTTGTGCTAAGATAACTTCTTCTTTACTCTTTTGTCGCAAAGAAAAAACCCTAGCAGAAACAGTTATAGGTTTGGTATAATGGGGGATAACTTGAGTGGCATGCAGACAAAAAATGCTTTCATTACAGGCAAGGCAAGAAACTGCTAATGTAAGAGACTGCTTTTAATACATCTTTGAAATTTTTTTATAAAGAACGTCTATTTCGGGGACTTTTTATTTCGGACGTAGGGAGGTGTGGCGAGAATACACGGGGTAACGTACTGACGAGACGCAACTGCCACGTGTTTAATACTGTAACTTTAGACATAAAGTAACGTCGGTCACAAACTGTTGCTCCGCTTTTCGATCTGAGACGCGGCGTGGTGGACAGGCTATTGTTTTTTCCAAATCTCAGCAATAAGTTGTCAGTTTGTGGCCGATTACGGCAAAGAAAACTCGTTCACTGACATGTGGTCTGGCAAGGCCTTGACTGGGTGAAAAATGCATGCCGCGTATGGCATGCATGCCTTAAGCGGACCTTACCCACTCTAACCTCCACGCCTCCGGTAATCGTTCAGGTTTTCAAAAGACAAAGTCTCGCCGAACTAACAGGATATTTGCGAGAAATCCATGAAAGTTTGCTACAGATCATAACATCTGCAATTATCCTTGTATTCCCGGTCGAAATATTAGGTGTACTAGGTTCAAGGTTGATTGAATACTTATAAACCCATGATTAGCTTATTAGTTTATTCTTTCTTTCTGCAGTTTGTTCTTCCGGAACATGTGAAAGGTAACACATTAATTTTCATAATTTCAAGTGATCGACGCATGAATAAAGTGACCGAACCAATGGCAATGTTAATTTCATACATAGCGGAAGGATACAGAATTGGGACTAAAGTAGACCCTAATGCATAATTAATCGCGAACAACAGCTTGTAAGGGTAATAATACGCTTAATCAACACAGTGCTTCTTAAAAGAGCGAATATTTTTATCATATAATAAGACCTGATCAGGCGCTATGAAGCGCTCTTGGCGCATTTTCCGTTTTTTCGAAACCCCGTGTCCGTTCGAAAGACTATCTATCTCCTTTCTGTTCGAAACAGCTTACCCATTTGACCTGTCATCGAGAAGAGGGTGTCCTACAGAACTTGCAGCATAAATCATTTATCACCACACAGCTAAGCTAAGACACTTTAGACACTTCATCGGGAGAAGCAATGGACATAGTGAGGCGGAAGTGATTAACTAGAGATAGCGCGCTTCACTTTCACCAGCTGTAGATAATGTTGCGCATTATTTTGCGATCAAAATTCTGAACATATCCAACATAAAAACAACTAGTTTTAGCCATACACTCCACGGTAAACAAAATAAGAAACAAAAAATATTTCTCGTATAGGTTGATAAAAATGTATAGGGGGCCTATGTTTATATAAGCGAATACAGAAACAGTAAAAAACCGCAATCTTTGACAACAAATTTGTAAGAAATTTTTTGCTACCGTAATGCATTAACGTTAAGCTTATTATTACGCCTTAAATTTGCAAGTTTTAGTGCCGTAAATAAATGTATTAATATGTCAAAATAATTGTTCACAAAGTAGGCAGTGACTGTTATTTGGGATTGTTCTTTCTTGATTTTTCGATCATGGCTTTCGAAAACCTTTAATCTTCAATTAAAGGTTTTCAGCGCTAATGTATGTACTGCGCGTTCTTAAGTAATCACGACCCACTACATAAAATAAAATGTTTATCCAAACATTTTCCATAGCGTGGGTGTCCCTTGGGCAGATTGACACCCGCCGACTATAGCGTAGCAGCCTTGGATTCGCGATCCTGAAGGGTGATCGTTACCCTATCTCTCCTTTGCGAACGAAATTCAAATGAATAATGACGCACGGCTTGCCGCGAGTAATATGATGCGGGAAATTGAAGTGTCCCCAGAAAGCTAGACCCTCACGCTCGCCCGTCACATTGTCGTTGAAAGAGTTTTCGAATTGCACCGCCGACATAGGTCTTGTGCAGCCTTAGAGTAAAATATGGGGTAGACAAATTTTCGTCTTTTTCTCATTTCACCAACGTTGAATCATCCATCGCCAATATGATGGTCAGTCACGTGGCCAACAATGATGAACTTGTTTGTTTACGATATAATTTTTAAGGGGCTGCGGTGGTTTAGTGGTTAGACGACCCGTCTCCCACCTAGGCGGGAACCGGGTTTGATTCCCGGCGGGGTCGCTTCCGGATTTTTGCATGTGAGAATCTTGCCAGACGATACCGCTGGCTGGCGGGTTTTCTCAGGGACCTCCCGTTTTCCGCGCCCTTTCATTCCCGTGATGCTCCATACTCACCTCGCTTCACCCTCACCGGCTCTCAAAACCTCGCTGTTAAGATCCGCCCAGAACTCGTCGCACTCTCTCTCTCACACACTCTCACTCTCACACACTCTCTCACTCTCACACACTCTCTCACTATCTCACACACTCTCTCACTATCTCACAGTCTCACTCACTATCTCACAGTCTCACTCACTCTTTCTCTCACACTCACTCTTTCTCTCACACTCACTCTTTCTCACTCTCTCTCACACTCACTCTCTCACTCACACTCACTCTCTCTTTCACACTCATTCTCTCACTCTCACTCTATTCACTCTCTCTCACGCACTCTATTCACTCTCTCTCACACTCTCTCTCACACACTCTCACTCTCACGCACTCTCACGCTCACGCACTCTCACTCTCACACACGCTCTCACTCACACTCTCACTCACTCTCACACTCTCACTCACACGCACTCTATTCACTCTCTCTCACACGCACTCAGTCACTCTCACTCATTGAATTTCGGTCTCGAATTGATTTACGGACTGAGGTGTTGCAATCGTTTAATTTTATGGAGTGAACAGTGCTTATTGTGTTAATTGTGCTTCTCGCAACCAGTGAGCAGCGTCCTCACGTTAGTTAAGGTCAGCATTAACCATTCACAGATGAGAGATGCAGAAACTTAAAATCAAATTACTTACAAGAAAGACGCACACAGCAACAGTCACTGATTGCTTGATGTGTACAGTGCGAAAAATAAATATCATTCAAGTGCAACATGTATTCGATCGTAGACACACGGACTGAACGGATTAAGCATATCCGCCTTATGATTAAATGTAAAATTCTGACGTACGCCATTGCAGAGCTGTCTCTCTAAACAAAACACGGAGGATAGCATTAAAAACATACACGAGAGCAAGTCGAGGCTAACTGTTGCCAACAGATATTTAAAACATAAAAATAATCCCACGGGGAATTAAGTCAAGAGTTCTACCAAACTANTTGCCAACAGATATTTAAAACATAAAAATAATCCCACGGGGAATTAAGTCAAGAGTTCTACCAAACTA
The DNA here is from genome assembly GCA_002778355.1 of Clitarchus hookeri. Classification (NCBI taxonomy): domain Eukaryota; kingdom Metazoa; phylum Arthropoda; class Insecta; order Phasmatodea; family Phasmatidae; genus Clitarchus; species Clitarchus hookeri. Next base: position 203,170 of record NQII01001313.1, read on the forward strand.
AATGAAACAAAATAGAAAACAGGGTGAATAACAAACGGAACGACATAGCTATGCAGTGGCGTATATGTCCGAAGTAATTTTTCATTTAATCACGTACCCTCATTGCAAGTATCATTAAAAGGACATTCACTTTATGCCATGAACAAAATAACTTGTTAAACTTGAATATATTATAGATGCATTAAAATTATGTTCGAGAAAGTTTACATGCATCTAAAAAGCACTAAGACATACTTACATGAGCAGTGTTTTAACCTCAAATCCTAGCCACGTTGTTTTTGATGGTGCCATTGGCAAAATAAAAGCTGTCCATAGTTGGAACACAGAGTGTGATTACTGCGCAGCCGGCATGCGCACTCTGACGCGTATTCCCTCTACGGGTGCAGCAGCCACCGAACTGTAACGACCTGTGGCAGGCTCGTGACGTCACGGGCCGTAAACAGTGTTTTGTCAGTTGTGTAACTCGTGGTCTCGCCGCAGACCTCGGCACCCGGCATGCACCGCAGTGCTTTTACCCTGCAGGATTTAGGGAGATGTTCCGTCAGAGTACCGAATATACGTGCGGTAGGAAATGGGTCGTAGTGTTCTTTTCGTCACGTGAACTGACACTGAGAAGTTAATATGTATTGCAGAAAAAAACTGTTTGGTCGACGAATGCATTATTTTTTTTAACGAACAACACTTGAGCGGAAGCAATGATTTTCTACGTAAGAATTCTCACCTGTAACATAGGATCGTGTAACACATTAGACACCCCCCAATTACTGCTGGTGAGCTTAATTGCGTGTATACTGAAACTGAACTCTACATTACGTCGTCTGTTAATTACTTTTTTTTTACGTCTCCATAATATTAGTCTGTAGTCTCCTATGTGGACACGTGTTTTTTCCGTACAACTAACTGCTCAAACATTTAATCAATAATGAGCTAATAACTTTTTCTGCTTCTCCATCTCGTTCGTAATGCACTTCTTTCAATCTCTCGCGATTTTTCCAAGAACTGCAAACGACCTATATCTGAATCGAAACGGCAGATTGCACTGCAAACTCTAGCCACACATGACACCAGAGTGGCCTCACCGGCCAGCGACGTGACACAGTTCCGTTCACCGGTGAGCGTATTGTAACTCACTTGCCAGGCCAATAGGGAATCTTTCTCTTACACAGTAGCCAGTCGGACGTAAGGCCTGTTGAAATAGCACCAATTAATGGTCAAGGACTTATTTCTACTAAATGGTATGGGTGATTTTGATTATTTGACATTAGTTTACTTCTCTAATATAAAGTGTTGTTAAAACAGCAAATACATATCCTTGAATTATAGCTACTGCTGTTTCTAGTGTTAATAATATTATTTCGATAATAAGTATAATTATTAGCATGGCCCGTTCGCACAACCTCGCGCGGCCATTATGCGAATGGGTGCGACTACATACGAGCCGCCATATGCCGTTTGAAATCTAGTGCCTGTTTTGTGGCTGTCCGGTTGAAAAGAGACGATTGTCCTCGCGCAGTTTAAGGGATGGAAGCGCCGAAGGGGTGGTGTCTGGCGGAGTGCAGCTGAGGTTGTTATTGTAAGTTTTCGATTGTTAAAGGTCGTCTTCAATAAAATAAAAAATGGCATTCAATAACGTAGTATAACTGGCGTAACACGCAACGGAAGAAAATTTGCCGCCTACAATCGGCGTAATGAAATATGAATAAGCTTAAACTGTCACAATAATAGTAGAGTACGCCAATAGGAAATAAGATTTGTACGTGAGGGAGTTTCGATGTTCGTGTGTTGGCTACTCTGATTTCTAATGTCTTGACAATGGATGGACGCATAACCTGTTAGATTTGTTTCCCGAATCGCGTCGTGAAAATGAAGTGGAATTGGCCGATTTGTTCACGTATCTCCACGTTCTTAACGTGTTGCTTTTGTATGAGTGGCTGCTTATGTAGAATGTTTGAAAAAATATATCTCGTAGACACGAAAGGCGATGCCAGAAACAGAAGGAAAAAAATGCTCTGTAGGAGGCAACACAACTTAAATTGTGGTGCTGTAATTTTTTTCCGCGTTTATATTTTTATCGGCGTCTTGCATTCTGATTGGCTGGCGTAAAAAAACGTACAACACGAAAGCGAAAGATGGCCATCTGTAACGCTCCGCCACATTACTTACAGACGCGTGCTAGTTGTGGACGAGTATTGCAGACGCTATCATTCAACTACAGGTGCTCAATTCCACGCTATAACGCGATATGGTAACGCGCACGCCATTGACCGATGTTTCTGCTGTAGTTCTACATCCGCAGCTCTAACGAAGTTGTTGGGAGATTTGGTTGGCTCTTAACAACGAGGTCTTGAGAACCCATGAGGGTGAAATGAGGTGAGAATGGAGCAGCGTCTGAATGAAAGGGCGGGGAAACGGGAGATCCTCGAGAAAAATTCCCGACCAACGGCATCGTCCGGCACGAATCCCAATTGCGAAAATCCGGGAGTGGCCCAGCCGGGGTTTGAACCCGGCTCGCCTTGGTGGGAGGTGAGCAGGCTAACCTCTCAGCCACCGCGGCCCCCGCTAACCAAGTGACATTGAAGTATCAACTATTCAGAGGAATGGACTGTTTTGTGGTGGATCTGCGAATTCTCTTCTCATCTGGATAGCACTATGCGTCCCTTGCCTCTATTCTAATATTTTTCGCCGTGGTGAGGAGGATGCGAAACTACAGTACTCGAGCTGTACCCAGGTGTGTTTCGTCGACCGGTGAGCCCCTCTGTGTCCCTGTGGCTCGACTTGTTGTGGTACCGCCAAGGCCAACAACTTGGCGTAGCTTTATCTCGGACTGTAATTCAAGCGAGAGATGTTTGGCGAAGCGGGAGTTATTTTCGTAGAAACGGAGTTTGTGTAGTCTTGTGCCAACATTGCAGATACGAACTACGCTTTTCATATCACGCTGAAGTGTTTGCGGATGGAATGCAAATCAGTATTGTTCTCTAAAGCCCTGTGCACTGGCTCCGTGGAAATTTCTTCGTTCCTTAGTTGAATGGGAAAGTTGCTTAAAATCGGTAAAAATTTATTTCTGAAAACGGTTCCTTTTTCAGTAAGTGAAACACTAAATATTTCTCGGACCGAATTGCACTGGTATAACGGCAATTCCAGCACTTTTTGCAATGAATTTCATTCGTACAGACAGAATTTTTTAGAGGACGCATGCCAGCTGCAGCACCGAGTCCCAGTGTTGAACGGCTTTCTTTTGCCAGCAGAAATGTCAAAACCACGTGGCTTCGGCCCATGGTTACGAGTTTGCCGCACTCTTTGCATAAATGTGTACTTCGAAATTTTTTGTACACTCCCTGTCACAGTGTGTTTTTAAAACTAAGATATATTATCATTATGCATTCTTTTGTGAACACGTGAATATTTCGAAAATCAAGTGTAAAGAAACTTATTCTTCCTCGTTTTTATTACATGATTTTGACATTTCTGCTAGCAATTTGTGATATGCGCAGATTATGAAAAAGTGATTTCATTGCTCCTGTGATTGATTCCGCGTGAATTCCTCCGATTAGAGAGTCGGTAGCAGTTTATTAACTTATTTTTCAATAAATAGTATTTCAATTATTGAAGTCACTGATTCAGCTTTAGTGTATGTGTTCTAATAGATTCAGAAACATTTTGCTATTCTGAATGACCGCCAACACTCCCTNCTGATTCAGCTTTAGTGTATGTGTTCTAATAGATTCAGAAACATTTTGCTATTCTGAATGACCGCCAACACTCCCTAACCTTCTGGACCATAATTGACTGTCAGAAATACATTTGAGGCTTGAATGAGATCCGGCTCAGTCGTTTAGAGATAGACTCTACCAAATATAAACAGCCATGACTTACATATGAGCTCTCTCTTTATAAGAGTGGCTTGCCATATTACCNCTGATTCAGCTTTAGTGTATGTGTTCTAATAGATTCAGAAACATTTTGCTATTCTGAATGACCGCCAACACTCCCTGCCCTTCTGGACCATAATTGACTGTCATAAATACATTTGAGGCTTGAATGAGATCCGGCTCAGTCGTTTAGAGATAGACTCTACCAAATATAAACAGCTATGACTTACATATGAGCTCTCTCTTTATAAGAGTGGCTTGCCATATTAACTCTTAGCATTTCGGCATATTCCAATACGGATCAACTGAGTCACTTGTTTACCACCTGTGACGTTGCGTCGATAATAAATGTGTTAAACTCCAATACTTAAAATCACGCGTAATATTGTAGGCTACCGTCTCAAAAATGACGAGATTCATACATTACAATTTCAATTGCAGCGTTAAACCTCCCAGAAAAAATATTCCAATTAATATCAACACAGTGTCACGCTCATTTGAGACTTAATTATTATTTTTTCATTACTTGCATTTATATGCGTAATTTGAAGGGTAAAATCAAATTGATGGCGAATTGGTGAATTTGTTTTTGGGAATCGGAATTGTATTAGTAATTTAAATACAAAAAAAAAACTAAATAAAAATTATGAAAATACATAATTATTTGTGCATACAGAAACATATCACGTAACCTTTTTGTGAACGTCTGCCAATTATAACTTAGTCTCATACTGTCTCCGGTGGAAGAGCTGTACTCGTAATCAGGATATCCGCCTTCGTGGCCTTAAGAGCCCGCGTCAACCGCCATATTAACATTTTTATTTATTTCTTCCCGAATAAAATTTAGGAGGATTTATATTGACACATGTGACAATAGGAGCTCAGCTAATTACCTTACCCACCATTGCGGACATAATATATGAAGTACTAACGCATATTTATGCAACAATTAACATGATACAAAATTTTATATATTAATTCATTCTCACCTTTTAATAACAGCCAGGGGAACACCTATTAACAACCAGGTACAAACATTTGCATGCAAAATCATGAAATGTAATGCTTCTATACTTAAACATTTTCAGTAATGACCCTAACTCTTCTGTTATGACACCAAAACAAATAATTTCTGTATAAGGGGTGTTACAGTTTCTTAACATTGTTTTTTTTACACCACCACGATTTAAACATTCGTCGAATGGCAATACGCAACGCGATCGTACCGAATCTTCATGGGTTACAACAAGGACTTTCTGTTGTAATACTGGTGCCAAAGTTAAAAGTGATTGCGCAGGGGTTCGAGATTATTTTAATGTCATCTTTCATTGTCTGTGGCACGCATCCTGTCACAAAAACCTAAATATATATCGCGCTCCTGTAACGCAATAAACGTATCGGAACATACTTGGANACAAAAACCTAAATATATATCGCGCTCCTGTAACGCAATAAACGTATCGGAACGTACTTGTATTTGGGTAGTCAAGACACTTCGAAGTCCTTGCGAACGCGCCCAAGTTTCTGCGAACAATGCAGTTGCTATTTTCAGGGCCGCTGCCACGCAACCTGGAAGATGTGCCTCGTGTGCGGAATCCAGCTGTGTCGTTCGTCCTCGTACACTTTCGTCCCTGGATATGTGAGATACAAACAGACTTTGCGGCATTGACAGGACGCTTATTGACGTTCAGTCGTATTACATGTCTCACGTCAAGTTTCTAGATATCAGCGTTTTATGATTTAAAAAAATTAGGAACTGCGTTGTTACATCCTTGTTTCCGCAGCGAAGTAAACTCATTACCACGGCTTCCACAATTGTGCTGTCGGTTGTATTGCTTGGAGAAAAAAAATTCAAAATTTACGAAAATGTGTAGATACGGTACATTTAAATTTCAGATGCGATGAAATGTCTCGCATTATAAGTTTCAAGAACGTCAATGGTGACTAGATGAAGATTTTTGGACATTCGCCATAAGATGCGGATGTCTGTCATGGGAAAACAGGACTGAACATGAAAAAAAATACTTGAATAAGACAAGTAACCTATGGACGAGAAAATAATTATATATGTATACAACACTGGAAAATTCCAAGAGGGAATAGAGTCAAAAAACAGAACAACTACTAATTACGAAAAATATATGTATATATACACAACCAACAGATAACACATAGAAAACAACATGAAAGAATTCGGACAATGAGAAAATAAGTAGGTACAAAATTGGACAACACAACAAAGAAACGCACAAGGCTCTCAACTGGTAATTAATACCTATGGGACTTTCAGCGGCGACCCTATTATGTTATTGGTGGAACGTCTGTAGAAAGGGGTTTAGTGCAGGACCCTTTAGTAGTTTTGTATGTATCTGACGCGTATATTTTTAACTACAGCGCTTTAAAAAAGCCGTTTTTAGCAGTTTTGGAATACTCGGAAATGGTGTTTCTAAAATTTTGAAAGTGCTCAACAGCCCTCGTCTGAAGTGTGTGTTCCTTTCGTAGATCAGCACATTGGACGCATGTTTAATAGTTTCGTGGAAAAACGCGAAATTCTAACACTCTGTAACGCAGTTCAAACGCCAGGTAGGCAGGAACATCAACATCGGGGTCTTGAGAGCCGATGAGGGTGAAGCGAAGTATGTAGCAGCGCCAGAATGCAAGGGTGGAGGAAACGGGAGATCTCCGAGAAAATACTCCGATCAACGGCATCGTCCAGCACGATCCCCGCGTGCTGACGACCCCGCCGGGAATATAACGTAGTTCGCCTTGTTGGGAGGCGAGAATGCTAGCCGCTGAGCCACCGCGGCCCCAACCCTCACTAGAGATTAAAAATTTCCGATCATGATAAAATTCCGCCTGTCTCGTTGATAGCAGTTCAAGTTATAATCAGAGATAATACATTTTCGCTTTGTTTAAAGCGTACAAAATTCGGAGATGATAAATTTCCGAGATGGCGCAATTCCACGTCCCTATTGGCTCACGGTTTGACTTTTGCTTTGCACGTCGTNGAGATGATAAATTTCCGAGATGGCGCAATTCCACGTCCCTATTGGCTCACGGTTTGACTTTTGCTTTGCACGTCGTCTCTCGGCCTCTTCTTTCAGGAATCTAGGAAACTGGTGACCTATGTGTGTCTGATATCCTTCGTTATCTAGCTGCATCATGTCGCATGTGGAGTCTGTCTTCTGTGCAGAGGCTTTTCTGCTGCTGACACCCAGATATTTGCTGAAACTTAACGGCGTACAGTGTTTCTATACTTAATGTAAATTTCAACTCTAATTAACGTCCTTCTTAATTGTATCTAGTTTGGCTATTGCCAATTAACTCCTACTCATCATTAACACACGTTCAGTCAATCTGTTGCCATCATTTGTAATGTCTTTCACTCACGCTTCTAGTCCAACAGTCCAGCCTGCCAGCCGCACTCTTCACCGCTTGATACTCGCAGTCGTACNTCTTTCACTCACGCTTCTAGTCCAACAGTCCAGCCTGCCAGCCGCACTCTTCACCGCTTGATACTCGCAGTCGTACATTTCCCTTCCGCTGGTCACTTGTCTGGCGCGAGGGGAAGTGAAGGACAGCAGATATATGGTAGCGGCGGCAGCAAGTCAAAGTTCTGTAGACTTGATTAATCTTTGTTTGTATGAGGCGGAGGAATATATTTAAAAGTAGAACTTTAGTAATGTTGTTGAGTTGAGAGATTTGGGCGGCTCTTAACAACGAGGTTCTGAGAGTCGACGAGGTTGAAATGAGGTGTGGATGAATCAGCGCCGGAATGCAGGGGAGCGGAAACGTGAGATCCCTGAGAAAACCCGCCGACCAGCGGCATCGTCCGGCACGATTCCCACTTGCGAAAATCCAGGGACTGACCCGGCCGAGGATTGAACCCGGTTCGCCTTTGTGGGAGGCGAGCAGTCTAACCGATCAACAACCGCGGCCGTTTTAAGCAGGGCTTCAGGAAAGTCGTAAATAACCACGATCAGACTATAGCGTGTGCGGGGCGTGAAGAAAGAGAGTAGCGTGCGATGAGAGGGAGGAGCTGCCGCGGGCTGGAGAGGAATCTCCTTCGGTCAAGCAGGAGCCGCGGAGTGAATTGGAGTCTTGTCACGTCCGCACCACTTCCCGGCCAATCGCGCCAATTGCCCGGGTGTACTGGCTCTGTCCGCTCTCTCCTGTACTGCTCCCGCCCTTCAGCCGATCTTCCAACACCCAAACGCATAGCATGTGAGTCGTATACAGATGAACTATTCGCCCTCCCAACTGACGTTAACCACTAATAAATATACTTTATTCAGAATCAGTCGTTGATTTTTGAGAGTGGTGAAATGTACACGCTGTATTTAGCATAGTCAATTCACTGTTACTTCCAACTTTTTCTGAAACCCTGCTAAAGTTCTACTTGCAGGATATTCCTCCGCCTCATACAAACAAAGCTTATCCGAGTCTGGAAAATTGCACCAAAGGGACAGCTAACCGCATTCGTACGCACTCACTGTAGTGATATTTTGCACAAGGACTATTTCTTATTGGGCATTACGGACACACCAATTTTCTCACTGTTTTAATTCATATTAGTTATAAATTAAATATTATAATTTAAAGATAAAATATTAATAAGATCTCAATTTAGCCAAAAATGAAACACTTTAAGATTAACACAAGTACAAAAGGCTTGTGGTACATGACATTTAGGAAACGACGAAGCACGTCATACATGGGGTGTTTTTTCAAAGGTTTGATTCGAAAAGCGTGAAGAATAGAGTTACGAACGCCATCCAAACCGCAACACCGGACATGCTGACAAGAGCGTGGAACGAGTTTGATTATCGCGTAGATGTCGTTCGGGCCGCTCATGGTGGTTGCATTGAACATTTATTAGTGTATGGTAAACAAACGTCATGGTTCCACGTTTCATTTAATTGGTCAATCAAGGTTGTAGGTAGTTTGGTTTTGATATTGTAGACCTTCAAAGTTGGAGTATTCTTTTATAATCGTCCTGTATTTCAAAGGTCCACATATAATGCCTCGATAAGCTTAGTTTCAATTAACCAAGTAACTGATGGCAAACATGTGGATGCTTGAAATGGCAATACAGCACGTAACTTCGCTTGGTGGATAAAAATAGTTGTTTTTTTACAGCCAACGCTGAATGCTTTCCGAGGCTGTTAAACGACTGAAGTAGTAAAATTTACGCCGACTTGTAAATAAGTTGGACTTTTATTATAAGAACAGATGACTTGAAACATGGTTACAGAACGCGTTACCACTGGCCAACCTTATAGAGAGATTATAGAAAACCACGCGGGAAGTTTGACTTCGACCTCAAAAAAGGTGGTAGGATGGCTGGTCGTTTTGAAGGTGTGGGAATCGGCGCGATAGTAACAAAGTTTGTTTATCCTGTGTAATTAAGAGGTCAAAGCTTCAGCCATCCGTTTCAACCAACCAAAGTACGCCGTGATAATAAGAACCTTATTTACGTTATCTCACGTCACTAACGTAACATGGAAGATAGAGAATTTCTTTAAATAACTTGGCAAGGTACAGTGCAGCATTTCGGTCACTGTCGGCGTGTTTTAAAAATTTGCTTATATTGTAGTTTCGCTCTTTTCCGGGTAGTATTTTTTAATATGTTGCAGTTTGAACAAGCAGTTAGAGCGATCTGATTATCCAAGATGTTTGTTCCCGAGAAGTCACCATGTTACTCTAATGTACCGTTTGTGTTAAAAAAAAAAAAAATACACGAACTCTGTGAACATGAGTTGTGTCCCACTATGAATAAAGGTTAGCTTATCCATGAGCACAGGTGGTCGTTTTAGTGACTTATTTAAAGAGATAATTTTTACTTAAATTGTCTTATATTTACTCAGGTGTCAGACGGGTAATATAACTGTGTGGTGCTATGAGAAAATTAACATACCACGAGCCTTCAGACGTATAAGTCTCTTTTTTGCATCTGTAAACCTGAATTGTAACATAATACATTAATTGAATTGTATAGTATTTTTAACAGCGCGTTTTCGTTTGCCGTACTTAAAGTAGTGCGTTATTTTCGGACATAGAAACCATTCGGAATAGTTTTCCTAATGTTCTCAACTTTTGCTCAGGTCGACGTATGAAATCAGTTCCTAGGTACTAGACCGTAATTAGAAAACACAGTGAGTTTTTAAAATAATTTCATTCTCTCATCTTTAGAAGGGCTGGATAAAAAAAGCATTATTTGATAATTGTCACAAAGACAATTCGAATTTTACACGTTATGTGATGACATTTCACTCAAATAAAAATAGTGTTTAAACAATTTAGAATCATTACTTTTCGAATTTATAATTTTACTGTTTTGTGTTTCATAAATAAACAAGTACAAAAATGTACAAATTTGTTTAAAAAAAAGCGGGGTGTTATTGTTTTAATTAAATTTTAAATTGTCCGTCGAAAAATTAAGTTTAAAAAAACTGGCAGCCACGAATAATAAAAATGCGCAAATTTTCTTGCATTCAACAATTTGAGAAAAGTTAGCAAAACCTTTTTCCATGTGTAATTTTACGGATCTTGAAGTAGCTAATGGCATTTTTTCCGGTGTAAATTATCTAATTTATGCAGGCGAGTTCGTTATTAACTCTGTGTTCCCAAAAAATGTTATTTGGATATTATGATTATGCACGATTGTAGTGTCCATTTTTTATTTTCTTGTGGGTAATGACACTGTATCTAATGTCTGCAAGTTTGTATGGTGTTTGCCATAAATGTAAAGTATTGGCTGTTCGCGGTTAATGGAGTACTAGAGCTCATTTGAGAGCCCTGATCAAGATCTGTTTGTCTGTTTATGCGTTAATTAAAATGTAACCGTAAAATTTTAGGGGCGTAAATATGTTACTTAGATTCTGATTGTGATCTTGCATATACATAAAACAGAAAGGTACTAAATAAATTTTTGTCTCACAATTTTAACGTGATTTTTTTTAAGACGACGTCAACCCTTTCAGAAATAAAAAAGTCAGGACTCGCCCAAAGCGTAGCCATAAATTACGCACCGTGGCCGAGCCCCAGCTCCAGCAGGAAGGTTCACTACTGTTGTTATGGTCATTTCAAGGCTCGCCAGCAATGTTTTATAGGTAATGAGGCTACCAGCTTCAAGTATAACATCTTTTCACTAAAACAGTTAAGGGACTTGATCAAATCACTTACTTTCTTTAGGGAAACAGTGCCGGACGATACCGTTGGTCGGTGGGTTTTCTCGGTGATCTCCCGTTTCCCCCGGTCCTTGCATTCCGGCGTTGCTCCATAATCACCTCACTTCACCCTCATCGGCTCTGAAGACCTCGATGTTAAGAGCCGCCCAAATCCCTCCACTCACCACTACGTGTATAATCCATCCCCGGTTACTTCAAACTTTCCTGAAGCCCTGCCTAAGTTCTACTTTCACGATATTCCTCCGCCTCATGCAAGCAAAGCTTATCCGAGTCTAGAAAATTGCACCAAAGGGACAACGCGCCGTATTCGTGCGCATTCAGTAAAGTAATATTTTGCATGAGAACTATTTCTTACTTGGAATTACCAACACACTTATTTCCTCACCGTTAGTTATAAAAAAAAATTAGAATTTAACAAAATATAAGGTACATTAACGTTGAAACAAGTATAAAACGCTTGTGATACGTAACATAATTAGGAAACAATCAAACACTTCATACATGGTGTGATTTTTCGAAAGTATGATTCAAAAAGTGTGGATAAGATAAATTGCGAATGAATGATAGCTACGGTTGGCAACAGTGTTCGGGGGCCTTGCTTGGGGAGCGCACGAGTAACCCGGCAACAGNTTCCAACTTTTTCTGAAACCCTGCTAAAGTTCTACTTGCAGGATATTCCTCCGCCTCATACAAACAAAGCTTATCAGAGTCTGGAAAATTACACCAAAGGGACAGCGCACCGCATTCGTACGCACTCACTGTAGTGATATTTTGCACAAGGACTATTTCTTATTGGGCATTACCGACACACCAATTTTCTCACTGTTTTAATTCATATTAGTTATAAATTAAATATTATAATTTAAAGATAAAATATTAATAAGATCTCAATTTAGCCAAAAATGAAGCACTTTAAGATTAACACAAGTACAAAAGGCTTTTGGTACATGACATTTAGGAAACGACGAAGCACGTTATACATGGGGTGTTTTTTCAAAGGTTTGATTCGAAAAGTGTGAAGAATAGAGTCACGAACGCCATCCAAACCGCAACACCGGACATGCTGACAAGAGCGTGGAACGAGTTTGATTATCGCGTAGATGTCGTTCGGGCCGCTCATGGTGGTTGCATTGAACATTTATGAGTGTATGGTAAACAAGCGTCATGGTTCCACGTTTCATTTAATTGGTCAATCAAGGTTGTAGGTAGTTTGGTTTTGATATTGTAGACCTTCAAAGTTGGGGTATTCTTTTATAATCGTCCTGTATTTCAAAGGTCCACATATAATGCCTCGATAAGCTTAGTTTCAATTAACCAAGTAACTGATGGCAAACATGTGGATGCTTGAAATGGCAATACAGCACGTAACTTCGCTTGGTGGATAAAAAATAGTTGTTTTTTTTTTTTACAGCCAACGCTGAATGCTTTCCGAGGCTGTTAAACGACTGAAGTAGTAAAATTTACGCCGACTTGTAAATAAGTTGGACTTTTATTATAAGAACAGATGACTTGAAACATGGTTACAGAACGCGTTACCACTGGCCAACCTTATAGAGAGATTATAGAAAACCACGCGGGAAGTTTGACTTCGACCTCAAAAAAGGTGGTAGGATGGCTGGTCGTTTTGAAGGTGTGGGAATCGGCGCAATAGTGACAAAGTTTGTTTATCCTGTGTAATTAAGAGGTCAAAGCTTCAGCCATCCGTTTCAACCAACCAAAGTACGCCGTGATAATAAGAACCTTATTTACGTTATCTCACGTCACTAACGTAACATGGAAGATAGAGAATTTCTTTAAATAACTTGGCAAGGTACAGTGCAGCATTTCGGTCACTGTCGGCGTGTTTTAAAAATTTGCTTATATTGTAGTTTCGCTCTTTTCCGGGTAGTATTTTTTAATATGTTGCAGTTTGAACAAGCAGTTAGAGCGATCTGATTATCCAAGATGTTTGTTCCCGAGAAGTCACTATGTTACTCTAATGTACCGTTTGTGTTAAAAAAAAAAAAAATACACGAACTCTGTGAACATGAGTTGTGTCCCATTTTAATAAAGGTTAGCTTATCCATGAGCACAGGTGGTCGTTTTAGTTACTTATTTAAAGACATAATTTTTACTTAAATTGTCTTATATTTACTCAGGTGTCAGACGGGTAATATAACTGTGTGGTGCTATGAGAAAATTAACATACCACGAGCCTTCAGACGTATAAGTCTCTTTTTTGCATCTGTAAACCTGAATTGTAACATAATACATTAATTGAATTGTATAGTATTTTTAACAGCGCGTTTTCGTTTGCCGTACTTAAAGTAGTGCGTTATTTTCGGACATAGAAACCATTCGGAATAGTTTTCCTAATGTTCTCAACTTTTGCTCAGGTCGACGTATGAAATCAGTTCCTAGGTACTAGACCGTAATTAGAAAACACAGTGAGTTTTTAAAATAATTTCATTCTCTCATCTTTAGAAGGGCTGGATAAAAAAAGCTTTATTTGATAATTGTCACAAAGACAATTCGAATTTTACACGTTATGTGATGACATTTCACTCAAATAAAAATAGTGTTTAAACAATTTAGAATCATTACTTTTCGAATTTATAATTTTACTGTTTTGTGTTTCATAAATAAACAAGTACAAAAATGTACAAATTTGTTTAAAAAAAAGCGGGGTGTTATTGTTTTAATTAAATTTTAAATTGTCCGTCGAAAAATTAAGTTTAAAAAACTGGCAGCCACGAATAATAAAAATGCGCAAATTTTCTTGCATTCAACAATTTGAGAAAAGTTAGCAAAACCTTTTTCCATGTGTAATTTTACGGATCTTGAAGTAGCTAATGGCATTTTTTCCGGTGTAAATTATCTAATTTATGCAGGCGAGTTCGTTTTTAACTCTGTGTTCCCAGAAAATTTTATTTCGATATTATGATTATGCACGATTGTAGTGTCCATTTTTTATTTTCTTGTGGGGAATGACACTATCTAATGTCTGCAAGTTTGTATGGTGTTTGCCATAAATGTAAAGTATTGGCTGTTCGCGGTTAATGGAGTACTAGAGCTCATTTGAGAGCCCTGATCAAGATCTGTTTGTCTGTTTATGCGTTAATAAAATGTAACCGTAAAATTTTAGGTGCGTAAATATGTTACTTAGATTCTGATTGTGATCTTGCATATACATAAAACAGAAAGGTACTAAATAAATTTTTGTCTCACAATTTTAACGTGATTTTTTTTAAGACGACGTCAACCCTTTCAGAAATAAAAAAGTCAGGACTCGCCCAAAGCGTAGCCATAAATTACGCACCGTGGCCGAGCCCCAGCTCCAGCAGGGAGGTTCACTACTGTTGTTATGGTCATTTCAAGGCTCGCCAGCAATGTTTTATAGGTAATGAGGCTACCAGCTTCAAGTATAACATCTTTTCACTAAAACAGTTAAGGGACTTGATCAAATCACTTACTTTCTTTAGGGAAACAGTGCCGGACGATACCGTTGGTCGGTGGGTTTTCTCGGTGATCTCCCGTTTCCCCCGGTCCTTGCATTCCGGCGTTGCTCCATAATCACCTCACTTCACCCTCATCGGCTCTGAAGACCTCGATGTTAAGAGCCGCCCAAATCCCTCCACTCACCACTACGTGTATAATCCATCCCCGGTTACTCCAAACTTTCCTGAAGCCCTGCCTAAGTTCTACTTTCACGATATTCCTCCGCCTCATGCAAACAAAGCTTATCCGAGTCTAGAAAATTGCACCAAAGGGACAACGCGCCGTATTCGTGCGCATTCAGTAAAGTAATATTTTGCATGAGAACTATTTCTTACTTGGAATTACCAACACACTTATTTCCTCACCGTTAGTTATAAAAAAAATTAGAATTTAACAAAATATAAGGTACATTAACGTTGAAACAAGTATAAAACGCTTGTGATACGTAACATAATTAGGAAACAATCAAACACTTCGTACATGGTCTGATTTTTCGAAAGTATGATTCAAAAAGTGTGGATAAGATAAATTACGAATGAATGATAGCTACGGTTGGCAACAGTGTTCGGGGGCCTTGCTTGGGGAGCGCACGAGTAACCCGGCAACAGATCTCGGCCTGGGCCTCTGCAGCTTACCAAATTCCCAGCGACGAGGAGTGTTGTTCGTCCTTGTGCGGGGACTGGTTTGCCGACGACCTCCGCGCCGCAGCTCCGTGCGCGGGAGGCGGGAGGCTGTAAATAGCAGACCGGCGCCGCAGAAAAAGAGGAAACGCACCGTGAGATGAGCGGACGTCCGCCGGTCAGCGCGAGAGATGCGATCTCGAGGAAGAAGTGGGCCGACCGGCCGGCCGGTGGTTCTCCAGCTGTTGGTAGTCTGTCTGTGGTTTTGTCCTAGATCAGGGCTGTTCAGTTAATTTCCACACTGGGCCACTTACAACTTGCAACGCTTGGTGGGCCATACTCGCCTATTACAAAGTCGCGGGGCACTTATGCATTGTCCATTTACGTCAGTATATTATAAATGAAATAACATGTAGTTTTATTACACTTTTTNCGCGGGGCACTTATGCATTGTCCATTTACGTCAGTATATTATAAATGAAATAACATGTAGTTTTATTACACTTTTGCGCTAGTGATAGGTATTTTATTCAAAAGTATGTAGTAGAACCTCGTTTAGTCGGATCGACTGGTACCGGAGNTTTTGCGCTAGTGATAGGTATTTTATTCAAAAGTATGTAGTAGAACCTCGTTTAGTCGGATCGACTGGTACCGGAGACGATCTGGAATAACGAAAATCCGGGTTAACCGGAGAATGTGAGAAAAATAATTAAAATACGACATATTTACGGTACTTACATAAAACGTCCTTTATAATTATTGAACAAAACACGTTTGAATCATATGTACAAATTAGAATCACGTTATTACACACAACACACATGCACAGTACAATCTACTTATTGGAAAAGCAATTTAAAGCAATACCTAACTATGCCTGTAATCCTCGCAANCACACATGCACAGTACAATCTACTTATTGGAAAAGCAATTTAAAGCAATACCTAACTATGCCTGTAATCCTCGCAAAAAATGCGTTTTTAATTTCTGAAATGTTTATTGGTAGGTTTTAGCTCTCTTTGGCAAGCCTTCTTAACCTTCATAATTTTATTATGTATTATACAATTTTATATTTGTTACCCCTAAATCAACCCGGGTTATCCGGAGATCCGAGTTAAAGGGGANTATTATGTATTATACAATTTTATATTTGTTACCCCTAAATCAACCCGGGTTATCCGGAGATCCGAGTTAAAGGGGACCGACTTGACGAGGTTCTACTTTATATGAAAATAGTAGCTGATAAAACTGTTTTATCTGCGGGCTAACCTGACAAGGCTGGCAACCGCATGTGGTCCGCGGGCCTCGTTATTGAATAGCTCTGTCCTAGATGTCCAGGAAAATAAATTCCCATAATTCATTGTGGTAATTTATTCAAACATTTTCACCGGTGAATTAATTTAATAACAAGTTTTTGATTTGATGTTTTTATGGTGGTGGTTTCTTTAATCGGTAGTTGAATCATTATCCCTACGTTTCGCTGATTGAATAGCAGAGGAGCCGACGAAGTAGGCCATGCTAGGTTAAGTCTACGTCTTGCGGTCCGTGTTACGGCGACGGTCCACGCCTAGAGGACATTGGCAAAGTTAAATGAGAAAACTACTTAGATAGAAGAAATGTGAAACAGAGTGCTTGTTCGAGCTGCGCAGCAGCCACTCTCTGTCACTTATCACTGGACTGCTTTTCCGGCAATAGCTTTATCAAAACCAACGTGGATAAGATTTTAGGTTATGTAAATTGGTTTTGAGATGTTCGCACATTTCCTCTAGCCCAGTTTTAATGCAGCTAGACCATATTCAAGTTCATCAAAGTATTTTTATTCGTGTAAAGGACGGGCATGTAAAAACATTCGGCTGCAAACAAGCACATCACCGTTGCCCACGTGACTTTGACCGTTATTCTGGCGATAAGAGAGTCAGCGTTGCGGCCATAAGCAAAATACGAAAACCTGCCTACCTCATCTTTAGTATATGGTTCCTACATGGTGGAAATGTCTGTGATGCGGGCAGCGCTGTTGCGAACTCTCCAAATGGATCAGCAAAACACAAAGACTGTGCAATGTTACTGGAAAGGGAGAAATTGTATACATTAAGAAAACCAAGATGCTCTGGAAGCAAATCAGCTGTGCACCAAAAATACTTTTTATTCTTGCCAACGCTACAATGGAATTTGAAGTAGAAACTATATTTACAGAATCAAATTTACATAGGCCTAAGGTAAATATATTACAAATCAACTATTTCCAAGATGCATGGTATGTGTTGTTTGGCGCGTTATTCCTGAGGTATAGAAAGTCGTATCACCTGTTCGTGGTCGCCTTTCCAGCTGAACCTGAACGATATCCAACAAGAATATAGGCTAAGTTCCGGTTGAATGAGCACAGCTGTCTAAGGATTTATTTTGTATTGGGAGAGTTTGGGGAGGGGGGGGGGCGTTTGCAGAAGCCGTCAGATTCATTTGGCGAGAAGGTCGGACGAGTGTGTTGGTTCGCGCCCAACCTACGGAATTACGCAGCCTATGAGCTTCCAAGTGGTTCGGATCTGTTCGTATCTGGTGCTATAGTCCATTCACGGTTACTTCCAACTTTTCTGAAACCCTGCTTAAGTTCTACTTCCAAGATATTNTATCTGGTGCTATAGTCCATTCACGGTTACTTCCAACTTTTCTGAAACCCTGCTTAAGTTCTACTTCCAAGATATTCCTCCGCCGCATGCAAACAAAGCTTAACCAAGTCTATAAAATTACACCAAAGGTACAGCGCACCGCAATAATATTTTCCATAAGAACTATTTATTACTGGGCAATACCAACACACCTGTTTTTTTCTCTGTTTTCACTCATATTAACTATAAATATAATATTGTAATTTATAGATAAAATATAACTAAAAGTTTAATTCAATAAAAAATAAGTTACTTTTACGTTGACAGAACTATAAAACGCTTGTGGTACATGGCATACGCAAACTCCAGCGGACTTGCACGGCGTCGTAAACGAAACAGGATCCTACCATAATCTCTGAGGTCTCGACATCTTCAGCTTCTCGGTGTGCAACCGTGCGACATTAAACTCAAACATTTCACCTTTAACTTACAGTAACTAATCAGAAAATCAAGTATTATTTCAACAGAGTTCAATAATATAATTTTATGAAANATATGGTTCCTACATGGTAGAAATGTCTGTGATGCGGGCAGCGCTGTTGCGAACTCTCCAAATGGATCAGCAAAAGACAAAGACTGTGCAATGTTACTGGAAAGGGAGAAATTGTATACATTAAGGAGACCAAGATGCTCTGGAAGCAAATCAGCTGTGCACCAAAAATACTTTTTATTCTTGCCAACGCTACGATGGAATTTGAAGTAGAAACTATATTTACAGAATCAAATTTACATAGGCCTAAGGTAAATATATTACAAATCAACTATTTCCAAGATGCATGGTATTTGTTGCTTGGCGCGTTATTCCTGAGGTATAGAAAGTCGTATCACCTGTTCGTGGTCGCCTTTCCAGCTGAACCTGAACGATATCCAACAAGAATATAGGCTAAGTTCCGGTTGAATGAGCACAGCTGTCTAAGGATTTATTTTGTATTGGGAGAGTTTGGGGAGGGGGGGGGGCGTTTGCAGAAGCCGTCAGATTCATTTGGCGAGAAGGTCGGACGAGTGTGTTGGTTCGCGCCCAACCTACGGAATTACGCAGCCTATGAGCTTCCAAGTGGTTCGGATCTGTTCGTATCTGGTGCTATAGTCCATTCACGGTTACTTCCAACTTTTCTGAAACCCTGCTTAAGTTCTACTTCCAAGATATCCTTCGCCGCATGCAAGCAAAGCTTAACAAAGTCTATCAAATTTCAGTAAAGGTACAGCGCACCGCAATAATATTTTCCATAAGAACTATTTATTACTGGGCAATACCAACACACCTGTTTTTTTTCTCTGTTTTCATTCATATTAACTATAAATATAATATTGTAATTTATAGATAAAATATAACCAAAAGTTTAATTCAATAAAAAATAAGGTACTTTTACGTTGACAGAACTATAAAGCGCTTGTGGTACATGGCATACGCAAACTCCAGCGGACTTGCACGGCGTCGTACACGAAGCAGGATTCTACCATAATCTCTGAGGTCTCGACATCTTCAGCTTCTCTGTGTGCAACCGTGCGACATTAAACTCAAACATATCACCTTTAACTTACAGTAACTAATCAGAAAATCAAGTATTATTTCAACAGAGTTCAATAATATAATTTTATGAAATGCTAGCAAGCCGGCCATGTTTCACCCGGGCACAATTGAGTTAATTATAAAATTATATTATGTTGGCCTAAGTTTTTAACTGGTTATGGCAACCCAAAAGGAAGGAAATATTTTTTACGTGATAGCCAAGAAGTAGGGTATTGTTTTTGGAGTGAATCTGTCCAACGACCGCGTAGTTACATTTCCGCTTTCCAGCGTCGATGTATGAAAATCAAAACGTGAGTTTCATCAAGTTGTAGCTTTAGAAATAAGTGTACCTAGGTACTACTTTTTGCGCTTGGCTGAGGGATCTTAATCGATCCCTAAAGTTAAGCAACGTTCCCAGTGGCACACATTTGGATGGGCGACCGTTTAGTGGCNTCACCAAAGTTAGGCAACGTTCCCAGTGGTACACATTTGGATGGGTGACCGTTTAGTGGCATAACATCTGAGCGCTTCCTTACTTCGGAGGGCACGTTAAATATTCGGTCTCGGTTGTTATCGATTGATAGCAGTCGTGAAGCCATTTCAGAGGTCCTTGGGCGGCCTGATAAACTCTGACATCAGAGGAAAAAAATATTTCGGTCACGTTCCCAGCCGTTGCAGAATTACGTTTTGCTGTTATTCCACAGGGACCGTACAATTTTCCGGGATAAAAAGTAATCTATGTCCTATTCATGGACCTAAATACCTACNTGTTATTCCACAGGGACCGTACAATTTTCCGGGATAAAAAGTAATCTATGTCCTATTCATGGACCTAAATACCTACATACTAAATTTCATCAAAATCCGTTCAGCCGTTATGGAACTGAGTGGTAACAAACATACAAACATACTTTCGCATTTATAATAATAGTAGGATATAAAAACTGCGAAAACGCATTTTAAAAATCCTTGAGTACTACTTGTATATTGACATTTGCCAATATTTGGGGCCTACAATTTGTTGGACGCTGTGTTCATAATTGCATATTTTGATAGAAGTGTCCTCGTATTTTACACATTAATTCCTGCAAATGTTGCACCAGCGAGAATTGATAGTATGTAAATTTATCTTTAGGACCCTTGAAAGATAATAAAGTGCGCCAAATACAACATTACAGTAAACTATTGTGTTAACTAATAAGCGTGTGCAATAAATCAGACGTTCGAGCGTTTATCATATTGAAATTGATTGTACATTTTACAATTGCGCATTTTTATCAGTAATGCTTTTTTACTATAGCTGTAAACATGAATGTACTTCTCTTATAGCCACGTCTTAAATTTATATCGGAAAAGAAGCAAAACATTAAATTGTTTTTAGCGATCAGAAGGCATGCCACTTAAAAATTAATAATAATAAAAAGTATATCATATTTGAGTTTGAATACAAATACTGTAGCAATTGTTTTTCAAAATCCGCACAGTCGCCGTACAGACGTATTAACAATATGTAACGTTAATATCAATCTCTACGTCTTTAAACCTAGGTATTTACTGAAAGAAATGGTACTAGTTTCTTGCAAATTACTTACGTAACCAGTAAAGTACCGGCGCAGATAATTTTTTTTATTACTTAATGTGAATCCGTTATCAGCAGTAGAAAAAAAATCCTTATCAGCAAGTGAAATTTTCTTGATTATTATCTCTGTTACGTCACTGAAAACATTTGAAAGCAAATTTTTTAAAGAACATTTTGCTTTGCACGAGCATTTGTATACAATGGAAATAAAAATCGCTGTAAAAGTTAGTGTAATTTCTTACATTTTAAGAAATGTAACTACACTGTGTTGTAATTTAACCATATTTGTTCTAGCAAATGTGTGCGATGTCCTGTTTTTTTTTTCTGGGCGTGTTTATATATACGACAGTGGTATATTTTACGCATACGAATGCCAGGAATTACTGGTGCCAGAGAACAGCTTTTTTAAAACTATTATTTCTGATGGATGGAAATGTTATTATAACAAATGAGATTTACGTTCCTTAATTTTGAAAGCTCTTCTTCTCCTCCCCTTCTTGATTTCCGCGAGATTACATTTTCGCCTGTTTCGCTCTCGCAAAAAAAAAGAGAAAAAAAAAACAAACAAGGACTTCATTACGCTAGAACAAGCAAACTAAAATCCTAAGTTCTAATTGAATTTTAAACGTGCTTTTTAAAAAGGTGACAGACTAGTTTTTGCAGCGTTGTTTCAGACTTTTATTGTTTTTAATTTAGCATTGAACAATTCATGCAAAATTTTTACACATGAAGCCTGAATTTTTTTGCCTTAAATATTTAATGGTAATAATTCTATGTACTTGACATTTAGGTATTTTGGAATTAAATAAATGTTTTTTTCGTATCACTCCATAAAGAGATTTTTTTTAAGGCTGTTCACCGTAAACTGAGCACTTCTGAAAGCGCTTCTTAAGATCTACTAGCATGCACTTTGTGCATTCTTCCACCATTTGTAGAATTAACATTGCATGATCTTGGTTCACTTTATTCATGCGTCGGTTATGTGAAACTGTAAAGTTATTAGGAAGGTAAATATTTTACAATTTTACATCTTCCTACACTTATATCCATTAGAAAAAAGCATAAAGCAAAATAAGTCATTTCAGTACTCGTAAGTGTTTACCTAACTCTTTTCATCCGACGTTAAGACATGGAACTACTTTGTCTTCGTCCTTGCCAACTTTACTGGGCGCATACCAGTCAGTGTGCCCCTTAATATGTATGCACCTAGGAGCAGTGACGTTTTTCATACGTTGATTTCAAAAGTGCTCAAATAATCGTGAACTGCCTATTTGCAGATATGCATTTTTGTCATCCTTTTATGCTCAGTTGACGTTTTTAATTTTGCAGAGAGCTGGCAGAGACGTCCTCGCGAGACAGTGCGGAGCGTGCAAGATCCAGGTCACTCGAGGTTTGTAAGGCTTCAGGGAAGAGGATCCAGGTCGCTCGCCAGTCGCTTCGTGGCCACTGCGAAGGGAGCAGAGAAGTCGGGCACGAGCCGCCGTGTGGGTGGAGCTGCTATCTGCGAGGACATCGAACACGCCCTCTGCACCTCTGGTGTCTGGTTGCTTGTCGACCGGAAACACTTGGTTGACGACCTTGCGGAGAAGGCAGCTGCGATCTGCGAGTGCGTCGCGAGAACCTCTGACAGCTGGTAAGGTGAAGACCTCGGCAGCTATTGTCTGGTTCTTGTCGACCGGATACAGCGTTGTCGACAGCCGGTGCGCGAAGACCTCCAGCTTGTGATGCGCGCGCACGCGTGAAGAGCAGCAGCCACCGCGGGGACGATGGAGCCGATCTGGAGACTGGACCGGCGCGACTCGGGGCACCTGTTCTGGCGGCGGGACTCGAGCAGCCCAGCGGCGCCCGACCGCGCCCGCGTCAAGTTCCGCTGCGACGTCGAGGTGCTGGAGTTCTGGCCGCGCGAGGACGACCCTTCCTCGGACGACTGCGGCGACGACGACGAGGAGGAGGAGCGCCGCCTCAAGGAG
>NQII01001313.1:226065-248351 GCA_002778355.1 Clitarchus hookeri
GGAGCGCCGCCTCAAGGAGTGGCGCCGCCGCAGGTCGGCGCCCGTCGCCGCCTCCAACCCCGCCGTCGTCGTGGCCATCTGCCTGGCGGCCGTCGTCGTCACCGTGTCTCTGCCCTGGCTCCTCGTGCGGTAGCGACCGCCCCCCCGGCGCCGATCGAGAACTATAGACTGTCGACTGCCAAGTCTTACTATGCGTTCCGACGACGTGAAGCTACAATGCATACCTTCTCGAGAACCGTATTACCTAGGTGCGTGTTTAAGTGCAACGACAAATGAACGCTGTCTTTTAGAACGACCCTTTCTGAGTGCTGAAGTTAAATCCTTCATTCGACCACGCGTACAAACATAAAAACGCCGATGATTTTATTTTTTTGAGTGTTTTTAATTCGTTAGTTACCTACAATTCACAATTGACCAAATATTGCGCTTTGATCCCCTATTTCCTACTCTTA
The DNA here is from genome assembly GCA_002778355.1 of Clitarchus hookeri. Classification (NCBI taxonomy): domain Eukaryota; kingdom Metazoa; phylum Arthropoda; class Insecta; order Phasmatodea; family Phasmatidae; genus Clitarchus; species Clitarchus hookeri. Next base: position 226,518 of record NQII01001313.1, read on the forward strand.
TATTTTTTCCTTGTTACTTGCTCCGGATAAGGTTATAGCTATGTAACAGCCGATCAGTTAAGAAAACCCTGTGTTCGAGTACCACCTTGTGCAAGATGTTAAGTTATTTATAAGTTACGCAAATACTAATTTATACAAAGCTATTGAATTTATTGGTGGTACACTATTTCTAAACAAAGTTATTCCAAGCAGTTTTTTTTTGTCAACCCTCACAGCCCTTATAAACGTCCATAAATTTTGTACACTTAACTGTGAAAATTCTAAATTAGTCACATTGCGTTTTAAGGCCATAGCTGTGACTAATACTACTTTATATGCGTAGCACTTCGATACTCTCGTTAAAAAAGAACTCTTGTGAATTTACTGAGTTCCTACCAAAGACGAACGTTAAAAAAAAATATGCCAGCTTCGCTGATGCATAGATTGTAATATAACCGTTATGTCATGTTGAAACCTGTGTGTTTTTAAAGCCTGTGTTGTATAAACATGTCTGAACTTGTACTCATCAGACTATATGGACTCTTCATCTCGCGTATTACTAAAAATACCTTACGATATTTTTGAGTGTTTTGTTTTTCGTTTTATATTTATTGATATTGTTGATGTTTCTGGACGATTTAAGTATAAGTAATCAGAAAAAAAATTTTGTTTTATTTTCCTATCCACATAATTTATTATTTTACACTGTTGTAGGACATCTCAACGTACTATATTTTAAATTCTCAGCTTTTAAATTCAACTAATTTTCTTGTAGGAAATAAAATACTTATATTAATTATCCATTCCAATGTAGGCCAGGCAGTTACAACTTTATCGATCGTGTACAAGGAATCATGAATGTAAGATTGCTACACCTTAATTTGTCGATTTTCTCTAGTTGCCAGTGGATTTTCACAGTTCCAGTAAGTTGACATTTCCCTTTCACAATGATTTCAAACTAAATTCACAGCCAGTGAAACTACTTCGTTAAATCAGTTGCTAATGTGTCATTTTTTCAGTTACTCGTCAGTGGACAATGATTCTTCGGAGGAATTCTTCCTACTGACAAAAATAAAAGAGCATTTCACTCCCAAATAATTACTACTGTACTTATCGTCTTTAGTTCATGTTGACATTTAAGTAAAAAGGTTTTGGTGACAGAAAAAATAATTGTAACTGTATTTTATTATTAATTTATGTTTAGTGTATAGTGAGCTCAAACAACAATACTACATTTTCTTTAACCATTCGTAGCTATTGACTGTTTGCGAATTACTGAACAATTTTGAAAGTCGTGTGAGGATATACTTTTCTGCTCAATTTGTATCGTTCTACCATATGTAAAATTAACATTGACATGGACCCAACGACTTCATTTATGCATCGATCGAGTGTACTTTTTAAATTGTTGGAAACTTACAAATATTTCTTATATGTCAATTGCTTTAACGTTAATAAAACAAACAAACAAACAAAATAAATTCGGGGGCCGCGGTGGCTGAGCGGCTAGGCAGCTCGTCTCCCACCAAGGTGAACCGGGTTCAATCCCCGACCGGGTGGGTTCAATCCCCGGCTGGGTCACTCCCGGATTTTCGCAAGTGGGAATCGTGCCAGACGATGCCGCTGGTCGGCGGGTTTTCTCGGGAATATCCCGTTTCGACCGCCCTTGCATTCCGGCGTTGCTCCATTCTCACCTCATATCGCCCACATCGGCTCTCAAGACCTCGATGTTAAGAGCCGCTCAAATCTCTCAACTATCTCAAGTAAATAAATTTGGTAACCAAAAATTCAAATGTTACACAATAATTCGACAACTAGTTTTCTTTCATAGCCGCCAACTTTACCGGTAGCCTGCTAATGAGTGTGTCCGCTAAAAAAATTTGCTTTTACGGATAGTGATTTATTTTTCAAAGGTTGTTTTTAAAAGTCTTAAATTACAACAAACCAGCCATACGTATAAAGATTCTGCGCATGCACAAAAGTATTGGTACCTCCTAGAAATCAGTTCAGTGCCCATAAAGTCACTTTGCGTGTGCACCTAATTTTTCTGACTATACCAGATAGATGGCATGATAAGTTAAACATTGAAGGAATTGTGAAATGGAGCAGGATGGTGCGAGACCCCACTTCTTGGAAGATATTAAAGAGCATAACAAAAAAAAACTGACATTAAGCAGTTGCATCCTTGAAGGGTGTTTAAATAGACTTACAATAATAAATAAAATTAAATCCACAACATGGGTGTGATCCTGCTTGCAACATACATATGTAGACGACCTAAGAATGTGTTTAACTTGAACATGTCGTATATCTCAGTCTGGAGAATCTAACTACGCCCTATAAATCCTCGTTCCATCTACCTCAGTAATCTAGGGCCTATACGAGATTAAGAAGTTTCTCTTCGCATGTGTAAGCGAAACATCATGTGCGTTTAAAGAAGTGTTTTGCTCTTACCGCTCCATGTATTGTGTGCGACCTTTCTGGAAGTTCTAAAGATATGGTGCAAACGTTTAAATGGGACGTTACAAGAAAATTTCGAGAAAAGCTACTAAAATTACTTAGTTTTTACCAACATTCCGATGTTTATAATCCACGACTGTGTTCGCAGATAAACTCAGCTTTTCTTGTAGCACTGAAGTTGCCTTTTCTTACTTTTCTTATAGTCGCACGACTTAGCAACCCGGCCCTATTCACGGCCAGGATTGCTGGTTCTGTCTCAGGGTCAGTTCCTACACTTACGGAAAGTGCCACGCAGAATGTGCGAATCTAGGCTGTGGCGGAAATGGCAGAAGTTGGACCGAAGCCAGCTGTCGATAAGGAAATGTCAGAATAAGGCGAAGGCTGACATGCGAAATAAGAAGTTATAATTAAAGGAAATAATAAACTATTTTCCATTGGAATAATTAAATATCAATAAAATCCACACATTATTCTCCGCCGGAGCCTGTTAACATGGATGATATGACATGGAGAATGGATGGAACGAGTTGCGATGGAGAAAAGACGGAATGGAAAGATGTGAATAACAGGAGTAGACTATTCTGAGAAGACCCTCAAACCATCCGCACCGTCGTCCCCGTTATTAGCTCTGATTCGCCGATGTTCGAACCCTAATCGCCGTAGTTGCAGGCTGCTATAGTAGCCGCTCGGTCATTGAAGCCCAGATCGTTAACAAGGCGACATATAAATTTCGGTTTTTTGCTTTCAAATTTCATCCTACTTGGTCAAGCGACTAAGTAGGATGCACTTGATAAATTCGTATAAAAATACACTGGTGGCCATTGAAATTGCAACACCAAGGAGGACGTGAGCTACCACAACCATATTTATTGGACACAGTACCCATCATACACAGGTGAAATAATTAATCTTGCAGCTCGGTATGACGTACAGAACATGGGGAAATCAGTACTGCGTGGCTTCGCCTCGGTAGATAATAACCGCTGATGCACGAAGCCGAATTGAGAGGAAGAGACTTTGGATGTCCGCCTGAGGTGTCTCCGCCCATACTACTTCGATGCGTGCGCAAAGTTCATCCGTTGTGGCCGCAGCTGTCCTGTTGCAGGCCAGTCATCGTCCGACCATGGACCACACGTTTTTGATGGACGAGAGATCTGCTGAACGCGCATGCCAAGGAAAGCATCAAGCAACCGTCGGAAAATGTGTGCCACATGCGGTCGCGGGTTATCCTTTTGGTGCAGGGTCCCAGGCTGACCCTGGAAATAGGGTACAATAACAGACTCAAACACCTCCACGATGTAAAGGTTTCTGGTCAGCGTACCAGCGACGCAGGCTAGGCGCGATCAGGACTGGAATCCGATGGCACTCCGTACCATAAGTCCAGGTGTTGGGTCGGTATGACGGTGCATGACGCAGGACTCGGCCAGGCATGTGCCGCAGTGCCACCAGACACGGGCGCGGTCATCGTATTCCTGCAAGCAGAAGCGTGATTCATCGGGGAAGACGATGAATGGCATACCATTCGTCCCCCTTGGAACGACGATCCACGCATCATTGCAGCCGCAGGTGCCTGTAGTGAGCTGTCAGTGGCAGCCGCAGTGATGGGCGCCTGGACACGATGCCCTGACGCTGCAGATGGCGACGAACCGTGCGTGCGGACACAGAATGATGAGCCACATACATGCCTGAACTACTGAGCGAGGGTGTTTGATGTAGCTGTACGGTCCGTAATCGACATGCGCACCAGATGTCTGTCCTCGCGCTCGTTGGTGCGACGGGGCTGTCGGCTTCCTGCATGTCGCTCAGCCCGTCCCTCCTCGAGCCACTGATCCCATATCCTCTTCACTGTGCTTGCATTTCTTCCAGTGCGAGAACCAATTTCTCGGTTGGGTAATCCACAATCCCGATATGACCACGATTCTCCCGCGGTCAAAGGCGGAAACTTGTTTGTGTGGTACGCACGGCATGCTCACTCCGTCTTTGCACACAAATGGTGGAGAAACACGATGGCACTGCCTCTAAGTATACATGTGACTGGTTTTATATTTACGATGGAATAATATTGTAAAAACTCAGATCCTACGGATTACGTTGCCAAAAATAATATCGATTTTCCATTGTTTACTTTTTGGAGTTATTTGTCATTGAAGATGAATTAAAAAAACCTTATGTTTTTCAGTTGCAAAGAAGATGGTTTTTTTTCATCGCGTGTCTGTTTTCATCTCAGTATGTATGCATATCATGGGGGTGTGAACATCTAAAGACATGACCAAATATTGGGGAAGTAATCGGGGAGTGGATAGTATACCCCAAAAACATCATAAAATGCCATTATTAAGTCGATAGTTTCCCAGTTGCAGACCTTACAATTTTATACTGGATGTATTCGTAATAGTTTTCCTGACACATTCCGGTTCGAGTAGCTGTAGCCATGTTCGTGTACCAGCAGTCATACGTCACTCTACAAGAAGTGCTCAAAATGTTCACCTTGTGCTTGAATGCACGCCTGAACACTTCGCGTCATTGATTGTCTGTCACGTTAAAATACTCCAGGAATTGCACGTATCTGCTGGCAACTTTGTTCCACTCGCTGGCGAAGCATTGTTATGCCCGGAATTGGAGTTGTTTAAACAATGGCCTTGAGATGCCCTTACAGGTAATAGTCTAGTGGATTGGGATCCGGGGTTTCTAAGCGCAAGGCATTACACGTTAGTCTGCTGTCAACAGTGCAATGGGATGCATGAATAGGCACACCCCATAAAATATCGATTATTACCAATATGTGTGGTAAAATTTTGGAACTCTGAAACTATCGATTGTAGGACATATGTCCATAGGGACATTTTGTATTGTTTTGGTGTCTCTTATCCACTCCCCGATTACTTCCCACATATGTGGGAACATTCTGTGCATATATGATTTATGAATGGTAAAAAGTGTTTTCAGTATTATCCTGTCTTGGATTCTGTATATTGAAGTAAAAGTATTCAGAATGTTTTCGTGTATCATGCACTCTACACAAAAAAAATGGCAGCCAAAATTTTTTTTGGTGGCCATCATAAAATTATTTTGTTTATAGACTTCACAATACATTTCGTAGCACCATTTTTTTTTTTTTTTTTTTTTTTTTGTTATTTCAGTACAGTATTTAGTGGCAATCCTAAAAGGAGTTTTGTGGTAACTATGAGAATACCAATCACAATAACAGGTGTTCAAGAAAAAATTACAAAAACAAATCACTGCTTATGTCAGTAAATTCGCAGGCATTTTGTGTATTTCAGTTGTTAATATTTACAAATGCAACTAATATTTTACTAATTACTGTCCAATAGCATGTACGAGAGGTTAATATTTCTGTATTTAACAGAATGAATTGATATATAGCAAATTTGGTAAAACTGTTATGGCATAATTTCCGTACATTTCTGCAACATTATCAACACAACTGAGTGTCTGCTGGCGGGAATTACGATAATGGTAGTAGTGTCCAACAGCAGTAAAAAAAATTGTTTTCGGTTAACTTCACCTTCCGACTACCAACTAACACTACTATCAAGTGATGACGTCATGGAGAGAGGATCAACCAACCAGAACTCACCAACAACTTGCACACCTGTTAGCATGGCCAATTCTGCCAGTCATAATCCTGACAGTGGGTTGTTGAAAACATTTGAGATCAACCTTAAGGGGGAAGTACCCTTGCCATCTTGGATTTACGTATTTTCCTCCATAACTTAATTTTCGGAGTCAATATTTAAAAACCAAGATTGTCAAGGCATGGGGAACATTTTAACAGTTGTTTCGAAATCAATCTTATTTTTCTTACACGATTAGTTTCACATCTGTAACCGCAATCAAACATTACCTAATTATTTAATAATTTCAATCGCACATGGGAAAATACAGGTATAATTGAAATCCTACAAATTTCAAAAAATTCGTTAAGAAGTCCTATATGTCATGTCTAGCTTTGATTTTTTTATTTCTGATCATCCATTTTCTTTACGAAGATTTGTAAGAAAAATCGAGAATGGTATGGATACTAACCCTTTAAAAAAAAAATCATCCCAGCCTGTACTGCACTTAGTTTGTCACCCCGTAAATGATGACAGTGAATTATCAAAAGTATTATTGTGAGTATTAACGTCAAATTGGAAGTGCCTACACAAAACTGACAAGAAAATTTTTGCAAAAAGTATTTTAACTATTTGTAAACATAAAATTTTGAGTGTAGCATTTTTTACAGCGTCACTTAATAAACGCATGATACGTCCAAGGTGATTTTAATTTTAATGCAAGGTGGAAAGATATATTATAATTAGCAAATAGTAGATACTTATATTAAGCAGGGCTGTCTCTTTCTCTCTCGCGCTCTCTCTCGCGCTCTCTCTCGCGCTCTCTCTCGCGCTCTCTCTCGCGCTCTCTCTCGCGCCCCCTCTCTCGCGCCCGCTCTCTCTCGCCCGCTCTCTCTCGCTCTCTCTCGCTCTCTCTCGCTCTCTCTCTCTCTCGCGCTCTCTCACGCTCTCTCGCGCTCTCTCGCGCTCTCTCGCTCTCTCTCGCTCTCTCTCGCTCTCTCTCGCTCTCTCTCGCGCTCTCGCTCTCTCGCTCTCGCTCTCTCTACAAGTGCTCAATCAATCGCGAGCGAGTTATGGCTGCGAGTGCTAGCAGTTGGCAGGGAGGCTGCAGCTGGAGCAATCGCTCCTCGGCCCTCAATGAAGTCCGCGGGAGAGGCTATTCTCGTCGAGCAATGTGTGCCTGCCCTCCGCATACCGTCACTGCCGTTGTAAACCTCCCGTCCGCCTCACACCCACCGCCTGCGCTGCCAACATAAACACGGCAGAGGAAGGCTCTGTGTGTTTATGATCGCAGTTCCCGTTCTGGAAAAATAAACTCGACGCCCGCGCCGACGACAGACGGCGGTATTGTTCGTGACCGCGCCCACAGCTGAGCCTCGCTGCTCACTCGCGCTACTAGTACGCGGCGTTTTATAGCGTACTTACAACATTAATAAGTATATACTCATTATCCCAGAGAAAAATACTCATCCACTGTGTACAAGATAACAGTTAATTTAGTCACTTGCCGCCTTTTTATCCCTACTAAAAATATAGTTCTTAGTAAGGACATTTTACTTTTTGTAGTTTTCGACCATACCGGGTCCTAATTATCAAAACGATGGCCATTTTAAAATTTAGGGTTCTAGTTAATGTCTCGGGAACAATTTAACCGATTTTAGTCAAATTCGGTATTTTGACGGTGCATCATATAAGCATTGAATTTGGATATGTTAACACATATTGTTATTAATCCGCCATTTTTAAAGACAGCACTAAGTGAAAAATATAGCTATTATACAGTATTTTGGAAACTACTTAACGGATTCCCGCCAAGTTTGGCTTGTAATTAACGCTAAGGTATGTCATGTAAAAATAATCTAAACTTATAATGCACCTATTTTAAAAATGGTGCCCATATAAAAATTTTAGGTGTATTTTCTATATCCACCATACCATTCGACCAAAGTGGTATGCTGAAAGTATCTGTTATAAGCATAAAAAATGCCAATACACAGCCTCTTTCCTTCTTCGTTTTTAAGATAGCACTGCAATAAAAAATACATCAGTTTCTACCAAATTTTGCAAACAAATAGTAGGTACTAGGGTAGGCCATATAAACTCAACATGTTTTAAGTGGCTCAGACACTTATATTCAAAATGGCGGTCATATAAACATTTTACCTTAGTATACTATATGTACGAAACCATGTAACAAATTTCTACTTAACTTTGTATGCTGGCAATATCTCTTACAGCCATGTAATGGGTATACACAGTGCCTATTTTGTCCGCCATTTTGTTAGATAGTGCCACATTAATAAATTATTTTGTCATATCTCGGAAAACAACAACCTATTGCTACCAAATTTGGTAAACAAGTAGCGCTGTGGTAGTACATGTAAATTTGTATAACTGAAGCGGGTAACCAAATATTTTCAAAATAACGGCCATTTAAGTATTTTAGGTTAGTGTACCATCATATGTCCTAAACTATATCAACCAAAGTGTATATGCTGGCAGTATCTATGACAAATCTTAAATGTGCTAATACATAACCTTTTCGTCCGCCATTTATGAAGATAGCAACACATGAGAAAATGACTATTTTATGCCATATATGGGGACAGATCAACCGATTCCCACAAAATTGTGCATACTAGTAGTGCTGCAGTAGGCCATGCAATCTTACGTGATTTCAGTGACTCTCGCAGTTATCCTCTCTACAAAAACATTAGATTTATAACAACCGAAGTTGGTGCTCCGAACCCTACCCCCGTAATGCAGTTGCGTGCACACCATCATACGGCACGAGGGGTTCTGGGCTCGAGTCTCTTGTAGGTCACTTAAGTATTTGTAATTGTCTCACTAGTGTTGAATGTGTTTCTGGTTCTACGTCTAATTATATAGCTGCCAGCAATATATCAAGGCCTACCTACCATGTAAGCCTTTAAGAACGCCATTAGAATTGTTTTCTATCATGTCGAGAAAAGTAGGATGCTAGTTAGTTACATCGGCAAGTTCTTATTTTTTTTATCATCACAGCCGTAGCAGTGCTTTTGTGTTTTAACGCGGCGCTCTTAGTCACACGCAGTGCCCTGACCGGAGGGAAGGATTCACGGCTTTTCATCGCAGTTGTAACCAGCTCGCGCCTGTGTTGACCAGGGGCCTGTAACGCAACTCCTACAAGTCCCACAAGCTGTAAGTACTTGTACATTTTCTGTGACACGAGCATATTATTAGCTACTAGTGTGGGAATTGTAACTATAAGTAAAATTCCATTCTCGTGGACAATTTTTGTAACAAAAACTTGCAAACTTGTAAGCTGTGTTACAGAAAAGTAAACTATTTATCTATTTCTACAAGGCCAATACCTAAGGTAGACATTGTTTACAAGTGCATCTGTACTGGAAATATAATGTCATTTGGAGCCTTAATTCGGGTTCACGTGTTTCTTTTATGGTTGTAGTAGCACTGCATTAACATTGAAATATGTAAATGTTTGTGGATATCGAAGATAATGCTGCAAGTGTAAGACAGCTGTGCAGGTACTTGCCAAGAAACAAGTTTGTGGCAGTCAACGACTTAGAATTTAAAGAGAAATTCAGGTTAAGTACTACGCAGTTTGAAAATGTTTTCCGTGAAATATGAAATAGTCGGTTTCCTTGAAAACGAAACTAACTGATTTTACAGTTCATCAGCAGAACAAGCACTGCAAATTTAATTATATTGACTTGGAAACGGTGGGCATTGCCACGAAGGTACACTTGTTACAGCTGTTATCTAGTATTATTCAATCCATCTAAAACTAGAATTAGAAAGGATTTCTACAAGTATCTGCTCTCAGCTTGTGTTACGCGACTAATTGCTACAAGTCGTCAAATTGTAGACTTGCGGACTTGAAGAAGTTGTGTTGTAGGTCCCAGACTCAAAGACCCAATCTCATTTACAAATGCGTACAGCTTCACCCTTCCACAAGTACTGAAGCTCTCGTACTCAGCAGTGGTGTCAAATCTTTTTTTATATAAAGGGCCGCAACCATTATCGTGGACTAATCCGCGGGCCGCAGGCGTAAAACTCACAACCACCTAAAATACATAGATTTTAAAAAATATATACGTATAATCCAGTTTTTTTATTAGTATAACGCAATTTTTAATCACATTAAATATAGTAATCACAGGAACTTCCACACGTATAGAAATAAATTGACCTTTCCTGGAACTGTGTTTTATTGCACAAAACGTCCGCGGGCCTCATGCCACCCGCGGGTTGGACGCCTCTACCGTAGAGTGAAAATGGGGTACTGTGTGCATGCCAACTGCGCAGTAACCAGTCTTCGTGTCCCAACATTGAACTGCTTTTCTTCCGGCACAGCTACCAAAACCACGTGGTTTCCACTAAGGTTAGCAGACTGGTTTTTTATGAGTGCTTTGGTATGTTAGTACACTACTTTTGACTTAGTTGTGACGCAAACGTTTTGCCAATTTTTAAGCTAATGGTGGGGGCATCTGCAGAAAACCAAACTTAGTCTACTTCATATTAAGTTTTTGATAAGCGTTCATGCCTTGCACTTTTAGCCGAAGTTCCTACAGCATATGCTGTTTGTAAGCTAATACGAAGTAAGTCATAGAAAAATTCGGCCAAAGAAACAAGACTGCTTGGGTCGATCGAAAATATGCACACACACATCCACACAATACACTTATATACTGATACATGCTTGCTGTCCTACAAAGTTTCCCTTGTCCCGTCCCACTCGAACGAGCGAAGGAGTGTGTGAAGATCAGACTAGTAACCTGCGGAGATGTACAAAGGCGAGCCTTCATGTGTGCCAGATAAGCCTATCGAGACTCGCGCGCTACCGGTCTTGAGCGGATTGAATTTCTAGGGTTATGGTACAATAATGTTCTGGTTATTGCACTAGACTCTCTCAGCGTGACTCGGGGTTTGGAGGATTGTCCGAAGGCAGCAAAGCGCCAGCGGGAGGGAAGTCTGCGGACTGCGAGCATCGGTACAGTGGAGATAGAGAGAGATAGAGATAGATAGAGATACAGCGAGATAGCGATACAGCGAGATAGATATACAGCGAGATAGATATACAGCGAGATAGAGATANTAGATAGAGATACAGCGAGATAGCGATACAGCGAGATAGATATACAGCGAGATAGATATACAGCGAGATAGAGATACAGCGAGATAGAGATATAGCGAGATAGAGATACAGCGAGATAGAGATATAGCGAGATAGAGATATAGCGAGATAGAGGTATAGCGAGATAGAGGTATAGCGAGATAGAGGTATAGCGAGATAGAGATATAGCGAGATAGAGGTATAGCGAGATAGAGATATAGCGAAATAGAGAGAGAGGTAGAGAGACGGAGAGAGAGGTAGAGAGACGGAGAGAGAGGTAGAGAGACAGGAAGAGAGAGAGAGAGGTAGAGAGACAGAGAGAGGTAGAGAGACAGAGAGAGGTCGAGAGACAGAGAGAGGTAGAGAGACAGAGAGAGGTAGAGAGACAGAGAGAGAGAGAGAGAGAGACAGGGGGAGAGAGAGAGGTAGAGAGACAGGGGGAGAGAGAGAGAGGTAGAGAGACAGGGGGAGAGAGAGAGGTAGAGAGGTAGGGAGACAGGGAGAGAGAGAGNGGAGAGAGAGAGGTAGAGAGACAGGGGGAGAGAGAGAGAGGTAGAGAGACAGGGGGAGAGAGAGAGGTAGAGAGGTAGGGAGACAGGGAGAGAGAGAAGTAGAGACAGATAGAGGTAGAGAGACAGAGAGAGAGGTAGTGATGCAGAGAGAGAGAGGTAGTGATGCAGAGAGAGAGGTAGTGATGCAGAGAGAGAGGTAGTGATGCAGAGAGAGAGGTAGTGATGCAGAGAGAGAGGTAGTGATGCAGAGAGAGATGTAGTGATGCAGAGAGAGAGGTAGTGATGCAGAGAGAGGTAGAGATACAGGGAGAGAGAGAGAGGTAGAGAGAGACTGACGTGTAAGACTATTTGGAATGATGGAAATAGGAAATAGACAGATTAAATTTGTGTAAATAATGAGTGTGAATTAAATGGCTGTAACCATTACAGCGGCATTGATAAGGACTTTATTTAGTGTATAACTCAATACTAATTTTTGCGCTCAATGAGAACAACAAGAGAAATGGTGGCGATAGCTAGTTAAATGTTATAAATAATAGTTGTGTGAATAAATTAAAAATCAAATTTAGTTCCTTTATTTATATTACGACCTCCATACCTCATGAATACGGATACGCCCCTCTGCCGTCTTGTAACAATATTTATACATCAAGACATAAAACGGGTTTCTTTCCCGCCCTAGCGCCTCAAGAATTTAACTATCGTTTACAAACTTCGGTTATAAAGATGGTGCAAACGTTGTAAGGAAGACATTAGCAAACGACATTTTATCACGGGCTTTAAAATGATGGCTGTAATCAAATCTCCGTTCCTGATCATTTGATTGTTTGGATAGTTGTATCGTGTATCCGTCTATTAAAAGTCAAATCACTTCTATCCTCGCAATATTTTACAAGCGATGCAGTGTATTCTAGAAAATCGATAAGGTAAATTTTACCCCTCTCTAGACCACAACGGAAAAAAGTTACATCGTGGTGGATGTCAGGACCGGATATTTTCGGTAGTATCCGCAACTTTGTAGCACACGTGACAGGAGTTTATTCGGGCAGTGAGGTCGTCCATGCGATAAGTTGTCCTCTTGTCAACCGCTGGTTTCACGGTTCGCAAGCCACGCGATGGTGTCTGCGTCCTGGCCTTTCTGTTTTGCAGCATTTGAGGCAGCGATAAGGGTGAAACTGCCACGCGCATCAAGTGCGCCATCGCCGCTAAGCGCAAGGCTCTCAACTGGCGTGCAGTTTTCTAGTCGCATTGCGTGTACCTATGGAACTTTCGGCGATGACCATATTATTTTATCGGTGGGAAGTCTGTAGGATTAGTGCAGGGCCCTTGAGTAGTTTTGCATGTATACGATGCATATATTTTGAATTACATCGCTTTGAAAAAGTAGTTTTTAGTTATTTTGGAGTACTCTGGAATGATGTTTCTAATGAGCGTGGCGTCTTGAAAGCGCTCAACAGCCCTCGTCTGAAGTGTGTTCCTTTCCTAGAACAGCACATTGGACGCACGTTTAATAGTTTCGGGGGAAAGTGTGTATTCCAAACACTCTGTAACCCAGTTCAAGTGCCATGTGGGCAGGGGCCTTAACTCTCTACGAAACAAAAACTCTCGTCAGCGTGTGCCAACCCCTCCCTAATCTCGTTCGTCTTCACGTAATTGAATTGGTTTGGGGTATTAATATAGAAGAGAGTTCTAAAGGGTTGGCGGTGTGTTGCAGGTCCGAGGCCTGAAAGTACTGGAGTCATTAGGGAAACAGACGCGAGCATCGCATGCCTCTGTCTTCATGAACAACTTGGGCGCAGTATTCTCGTCGACAAAACGCCTCTTCAAGACTTTCAACCGTGACTTTATAACTAAATGGCGTAAAAATAAAGGCCAAGGCATACTGCTCGTCTGCATAAAACTTTCTGAATATCCTTAAATCATCAGTTTTACCCATTTTCTTCCTCCAAAAGATCTCTGTAAAGAACAATCGAGAAACTGGCACTAGTTTACATAAACATCACGTTTCTTAAGTGGTACAAAAAGCTGAGCACTCAATGTTAAGGCTCGGCTTCACCCCTTTTGCAGAAATTTGTCGTTTTCGTGTCCTAATTTGAGTTCCAGAGGTATTAGTGGAAGGGTTTGATTATAGAAAAGTTACAAATGTACTAATTGTTTAATACATTTATATTTAATTTTTCTCTGCGTGTTATTTCCTGCTTGCGAAAAAGACAGGAACCTATTAATAAAAAATAAATATGTTCTCGACTTTTTACAACAAACAGATAACACACAATAAAAATTACCTACAAAAATATTTAACAACTCGTAAAATATAAGTTTTCTATAACCGTACATTGCCAGTAATTACTATGAATCCGAAATTATGACGCGAGAACGAATAATTTATGCAAAGGGGGCGAAGCCAAGCCTTAAGCCATGCATGCCGTTTGATGGCCATCGACGTCTACTCCAGCTGGAAATTTTGGCAGAAGTCACGAAACTTCAAAAGTAATGTTACCTGGTGATCGCATTTCGTGGCTCCGGCTGAGTAACTAACAAAACATGGATATGAATTATGCTTTATGTAACGCAAGATACGCAACACGATGTTTACTTAACACACTTCAGCAATTGTGTCATTGTTTATTCCGGGCACCCCCCCCCCTTTTTTTTTTCTCATCCATCACCCAGAAGACCGACTACGCCCTCCTCCTCCCCTCCTACCGCCAGGGAGGAACTTCATTAGATAAGTGTACAAATTTGTGGGGGGAAAAAATGTTTAAATTAAATCCGAGAATCCAATTTGTCGTGGAATCGTACTTGTCGCCCCTATTTTATGGCATATTCATACACCATAAAATCATTAACATAAAATTGCCGTTTTACATATTGTAGAGTATTGCTATGAAATGTACGTAGAAGTAGTACATCCCGAAAGGTTAATTCGCCTGCTTGGAGAAAATTCTGTGGATGAAACTGATTGTGGGGACTGTCATGATCGTGCGACGAAGTTAGAGTCAGTGCCGACAGTGATCTCGACTACCCATATATGAACGAAATTTGTGTCCGTTCAACGAAGGTATAGGAAAATTGTATTTACCCGTGGGTTGGACGCCCCTGCCGTAGAGTGAAAATGGGGTGGTGTGTGCATGCAAGCTGCGCAGTAACCAGCCTTCGTGTCCCAACATCGAACTGCTTTTCTTTCGGAAGAGCTGCCAAAACCACGTGGTTTCCACTAAGGTTAGCAGACTGTTTTTTTTTATTGAGTGCTTTGATATGTTAGTACACTGCTTTTGACTTAGTTGTGACGCAAACGTTTTGCCAATTTTTAAGCTAATGGTGGGGGCATTTGCAGAAGACAGAAATTAGTCTACCTCATATTAAGTCTATGATACGAGTCCATGCCGCTCACTTAGCGAAAGTTCCTACATCATATACTGTATGTAAGCTAATACTAGTAGATTTACGTTTTTTTACCGATGTTTTTAGTTTGTACATTGATTCATACACGCGTAGAAGAAATAAAATTCCGTGAGTGTCTAGTACCTACCTTAGTAATTGTGATACGTTGCCATTACGCGTTGAAAGCAGCGTGGTACGTCCTTATTCAAAAATGCATTGTGTGTTCTAAACCCTTTTTTCTTAATACTAAGAAGTCCTAGTATCAAATTTAGTTAACTTCAGGATTTTGTACCGTTTCAAGTATACTACCCTGGTGATGGGAAGTTCAAGGGTCGAGGCATTCAGAACGTCAGAGCAACAAGAACCTCTATCTGTTTACGACACGCAAGTAAACAGCATTATCTGGCTACTTTTACCTTTGTTCACCGCTTTCTTTCAATTACGTAGCTGCACATAACCTCTTTGGCTTATTGCGCAGAAAAACTGGCGGCAATTCCCAGAAAAGCAATGATTAATAATCATTCGTTTTGTTCATGTTAATCTCCAATTTTCTCGTTATGAATGCAGTTATCGTTTACAGAATGGATTTGCTTACAGTTTCAGCAGTAGTAACTATAATCAAAAGGTATCATGCAAGATAAAAATGTATACACACACGCGCATTACACACACACGCGCATTACACACACACGCGCGCATTACACACACACGCGCGCATTACACACACACGCGCGCATTACACACACACGCGCGCATTACACACACACCACACCACACCACACACAAACACACAAACACACACAGAGGTGATTCCT
Source organism: Clitarchus hookeri (assembly GCA_002778355.1). NCBI lineage: Eukaryota > Metazoa > Arthropoda > Insecta > Phasmatodea > Phasmatidae > Clitarchus > Clitarchus hookeri. Next base: position 242,359 of record NQII01001313.1, read on the forward strand.
CACCAAAAAATGTCTATAATATAGCCTAAGACTATTCCAGAAGAGTGTAACCGGCCTTTGTAAGTGTGGCTGAAGCGGACGTTTATTGCAGGTAACACAGCCAGAATGAAAGACAAATCTCAGAGTTTCTGGATAGTGCATTATTGAACGACAAAGTGGAAACCATAAAAATTAGGTTGCGAATACGGATAGATTGGAATCCCACCAGTACATTTACAAATGTAATTAAGTTGCATTTTTTGGTAGTTACCTGCGGATTAATAATCTGCCATACTTATTAAATAAAAGATCTCCTTTAGTTTTAACCATACACGCCGTCGTTTCTAGAAATTAATGCATAATTAATTGCAAGTATTAGATCATAATGCATTAATTTCTCGAAAACTGTGGCGTTTGCGTAAAAACACAACACGCCTTCTTCATTTACCGTGTATGGTAGATTACTAATCCTCAGGAGGAAACAAAAAATATTGGAGAGTTACATTTTTTAAATTCATAAATGGGTTTCCTTCCAACCCATCCGATTTTACTGTAGAGTGTTGATAATGGTACCCAATTTTTTATGGTTTGCACATCGTCATTCATTAATGCGTTATCGAGAAACTCAGATATTCGTATTTCATTCTGACTGTGGTACTAGGAATAAAAGTCAGCTTCGGCTACACTTTCAAGGGTAGTTCCACCCTTCGTGAGATGAGGCAACAGGTTGTATTTATATTTCCGTCCTATTGTTTGACCAGGAATCACCTGCCGAGGTGTGTCGGTAGAGTTCGTATTCATCCTGAGTATACAACGATCGAGACATGGTTATTGCGCATGCATTGTGGAGTTGAAGTAAATAAATAAATAAACTGGGAGTTTATTTTAAACTAAAAAAACAACACGAATTTTCCTTCTATCCTATGTCTGCCCTGTGTTAGTTTATGTGAATTGAAACTCTGAAATACTAATTCACCTAAAATTATACGTTTTTAAAAGTTATTTTTTAACTATTTTAACAGAACACTTATCAATCTACCTTCCTAGACTAGTGTTCAGATGGCGCTTTTGGGATGGTTTATGTTGTGATTACCCCCGGAGGGGGGGGGGGGGGTATTACAGTAACCTTAGTTTGGTGCAAACGAATGAAGGACCATCAAAAGAAGAAGGAACTTGCCCAAGCGGACTGGTAGTGCATATCGATACTTTTGTAAATCATCGGAAACCTCACATTCAATATCAGACGATATCGCTATAAACTGGTATAAAGAACAGAAGTTGGTGATAAGTTATCAGCTGCCAACTGCGCTGAACAAAGACGTCATATTGTCGTCCGCAATGTCGTAATTTAAAATTTTTGTATCATAACTTTTGTTTCAGAATAATACCACCCTATTCTCATTGTGTCTTACGTCCTGATTTTAAAGTGATTAAAATAAATGCATACTTAAATGGAGTGTCCTTTTGTATCGTATTGATTCGTCCGTATTGGTTTTGAAGTTGGTGGCAGTTCTGTACTGAATTAAATTCGGTGTTTAGTAGACGTTCTCAATTGCTGGGACTACCTACAAAGTAGGGTAAAACATACAATAAAACATAAATATCCACTGGAAAACTGTAAAAAAAAATTGATAAACACAACAAAATCCTATACCTTCGGAGATACATTAAAGTAAAAGTATCTGGATATGAAAACAAATACTGTCTAAATAAGCTGTAAGAAAATTGCAACATTTTAAGAAAATTATGTGGTTGAAATTCTATTTCTCTGTTGTTTGGCGTATAGAACACATGTCCATTTAAAACTGGTGGCGGATAGAAGCACCAATATAGACCAAAAATAGACTGCAGTACAATTCCGGACAAAAATGTGGCAGCAAATATAAGAGAAAAAAATTAAGGTCCAGCCCAATAAGTGAACTCAAAGTACTGAACGAAACGAACGAAACAACCATAGGAATGAATGTGAGGGGAGGATACCGCAAAAATTACTTGGTAACTGACTGCGCTCAGAAATGTAATAATGTCGTGCGGTTGGAGGTCGAAAAACAAGCCAACAAATACCTAAATGCAGGATGAACTCTCTTATGCTGTTAAAGTGTTCAGGCGCCAAAAATATGTTCTATGTTTTTAGTATATTTTGTGTGTTTATAATATATATCTAATATAAGTCTGACCAGAGTGCAACAAGTGAGAAATTAGTTTGCTAAAACTGGGGAATTATAGGCATTTTAAGTTCATTATTTGTTGCCATAAAAATTTCAAAATTTTAAATAATATATCTGACTACACGTAATAATAATTATTGTATTCGCCATAATACCACTAATAAATTTCAAAATCTTTCATTATTTGGTTCCCTATAGTTTTATTTTAAGTTGTACGATGCAATTCAAAGTGAAATGATCAAGAACCTAAATTATAATCGCGGACAAAAAGTGTATTATTTCAAAGAAAATATTTCATGGCGTTTCTGTGGCTTCAAGAAATTTTTAAACTGAAAAACTAAGATTATGTTTGAATAAATTTTTAAACTTTGTATTGCAAAGCTTTAAAGATAAAATCCAAATAATTATGCTAAATCTGAAAGTCCATTTCTATTTATTTGGGAACTTTTTTATTAAATGCCCGTTGACAAACACAAAATAATATTTAGATACTTGAATATATTTAATAGTGGGTAAAAAAACTACCAGAAGGCCCCATGGAAAGGAGTGGAATTGTTATCACATGGAAGAAAATACGGCAGCAGAAAATCGGCATAAAACTGGGGACAAAAAACGAGTTCGGGAATGCAGGTAATTTTCCCGAGCTCACAACTCTTTCAGTTAAAGGTAAATTAATCATTTCAGATGTTGCAACAACAAATGTAATGCCTGAAACTGTATTTGATCAGGTATTACGCTCGCTCACGCCTGGAAACCAAGAACAACGTAGTTCATGCATGATACTATTGGCAGTAGCTGTTCGCGAATTTAAGCGATGGCCGTGATGAATCGCGTCTTTTGATTTGTGAGATACTTCCGAGATTGAGCGCTGATTTCCAAAATAAATCCACTGTCGTGGGAAGATCCCCTTTATGTTGGAGACGGTGCTTAAAAGTGATGAATCCCCGCCATCTTAGATTTCTCTATTTTTTGCAGTAATTTCCATGTAATAGTGTTTAAAGAAATTTTTCGCACGACACAATATAAGTAACACCTTCTCAAGCTTNTTGCAGTAATTTCCATGTAATAGTGTTTAAAGAAATTTTTCGCACGACACAATATAAGTAACACCTTCTCAAGCTCCATAAATTTCTAACAGTTTCAATGTCATTATTATTATTATTATTATTATTATTATTATTATTAGTTCTTGACTAGTGACTGCAGCCTGCAAGAAATAAGTAGATTTTTCTTGCGGGCGATTATAGTAACTAAGTTGGCAACAGTAGTCGAGAAATAGCGATTTTAGAAAATGTGCAGGGCAGTGCCCTGTTCTCTGTCGATCGCTTTAATAAAGTACAAAATCTGTCACTAATGTTGTGGTAAAAATTCTATAAATAGCAGGAAATCCTTTCCTTTGATACAAACCAATATAAGAATTTTTCTACTAAAAATAACCGAAGCCATCCCATCATTTTAATGTTATCTGGTAGAAAGAAAGAAAAATATCAAATCGTCTCTAGGAATTGCGATAGACTTTATATAAATTACGGTAATTTGTTTTAAACTGGCCAGTTTGCAACAAATTACAGTCATTTATATACAGTATATTGCAATTACCCGTAATGTTTTTTGTTCTTAATAATAAATACAATAACAATAATAATGAACTGACTCAATCGTCCCATAGGAAATTTCCAATAATTAAAAACGTACAAAACTTTATTTTAGTTTACGATGAAACGAAAAATTTAAATTAATTGCTTATTCGTTTACAAATGCGTGTAAGTTCGTACATAGTGTTACGCACTCGCTGCTTTGTCCCGCGCGAGCGAGTAGAAGTGAAGGACAGAGCAGTTACATGATAGCGGCGGAGAGTCATAAGGAGTGTTTTGAATTACATGCGAGCGATAAGCTAAGAACCACGTATCTGTTACAAAAAACCGAGCCTACACGATCATCCTTTTCGCGGCGCGCGCTGCTGAACTTGGTTGTATTGACCATCTGCGTTTATCTGGAGAATATTCTAGTGGTGTACTGCCCTAGTTTCTGTCAGCATGACTCGGGGTGAGTCGAACTATCCAGGTCAAGGCCAGTAGAGTATACGTAGTGCGACGGGCCTCCGGGCCGGGAGTTGATGATTGGATGAGTGGCTGGAGTTTTCGCGATAGACAAGTGAGAGAAACGAGCGGCGAGAGAAGTGACCAGCAGGAGGAAAATCTGCGACTGCGAGCATCGGCGCAGCGAATCTATAACCAAACAGAGAAATTAAGAAGGATAGTAATTATAGTTAGAATGGACATTACATTTTGGGCTCACTAAGAAATTAAAAGAGTAATATTGGAGATATATTAATTAACGCTTTTAATAATAGCTGTGTGAATAAATTCAAAATCAAATTAGTTCTTGTTTTTTTTTTTTTTGAGACCCCCGTCCCTTACGAACTCGGATACGCCCCTCAGGCGTCATGTAACAATACTAAAAAGTTCGGAATGCAAATAAAATCTTTTCCTCCTTGTGTATTCCTCTTTTCCCATGTCTAGAACACGTACACGCAGGCACAGAAAGGGAGGGGAAGTAGCTGAAAAGAAAGAAAGCCGCCTTACAATCTGATGCCATACAGAGTCGTTGGCGGAATGCGCGCGTTTCGCACGGACGGACGTGCTCAGCGCCGACCAGACAGCCGATCGGCCGTCAGGTATGATTTGCCGCGCGGCTCGTCGTGTCCTTCCCTTGGGACTGCCGCGATAGGGTCGCGCAGGCCAGCATGAATAATGAATGTTGTGGCGTGCTGCGGTGGCTTTCGCCCGGCCGTCACGTGACCAGGGTGCCTGATAGATGCCGCGATTACTACCCGCGTCCGCCCGCCCGGGGAAAAAAAACTTCCATTTGAGCAAACTGAGTATTTGCCCGTGTAGCTACTTTGATTTACGTCCGCCGAGTGAGTGGAGCAGTTCCCNTTCCATTTGAGCAAACTGAGTATTTGCCCGTGTAGCTACTTTGATTTACGTCCGCCGAGTGAGTGGAGCAGTTCCCGACGTCTTCATCTCTGTGCCCGAAAGATTTGTGTGAATGAAGAAGGTGAAGATATTTGGGCAGCTCTTAAAATTGAGGTATTGAGAGCCGATGAGGGTGAAGCGAGGTGAGCATGGAGCAGCGCCGGAATTAAGGGGCGGGGAAAACGGGATGTTTACTCAGAAAACTATGGCTGATTCCACTACTATTTTTGTTTCAAGCAATTTAAAAAAATATATTTGACATCGATAGAATTGAAAAGTATAATCATAGCTCGAACAATTCAAGTTAAAGGTTTCGTCGCCATATATTTAATAGTTCCAAAATAATCATTATTACAAAACCACGGTATGTTTCTCACTCGAGATGGGACTGTATACCACTCTCAAGAGCTTATGTAAACAATTGTATGTTTACAGTTTCGTTTCGCCGAAAATGTTTTATTATGACATGCTTATAAGCACAGTGGCCTGTTTGCCCTGGAAATAATTTATAGACTACTGCACATAACTCACTCTCCTTGCGTGTAGTCTTCGGTGGCGTTATTACTGAGGGCCGGTGCATACGAGGCTACTTTTTATGGCCGACACGCACAACAGCCACTTTTCAATTACACAAATTTGAATTTGGCGCCCTCACGGAGGTCACAGAAGTCGCGAGGATAAATGACTGGTGGCACGGCAGTGACTCGCCCGTGCTGCAAGTGGTGCCTTGCAGTATAGCTATCTCACTAGATAAAGCATCATCGTTGTGAACTAGTGCACCTTTGTCGACACTACGGCACAGCTTCCCAGGTCGCCATTTTGGGGGAAATTCGCCAAACGGTTGTACCCGGCCTCCGAATGGAGTATA
>NQII01001313.1:248380-284845 GCA_002778355.1 Clitarchus hookeri
AGGACAAGGATTGAGTTGAGAGATTTATGGTACCCGGTTTGCCTTAGTCGGAGGCGCACACTCTAACCGCTCAACAATCGCGGCCCCACAAGGATTGAAATACACTCAATCAGCGCAAAGGTGGATTCAGCTAACATCCCAGTTGACCAGCTCCAAGCTCCGAACTTATACTGTGATGCGCCGTTCGCTCCCCTCCCACATCCATCAAGGACCCTCAGACCCAGAGGGACCCCGTGGTCCGGCCGAGGCACTACCAGACTTCTACTCGATCTCCAGGACATTGCCGGAGCTGTGTCGCCGCTCACTGCGTCGACCCTTCTCAGGGGAGAGTACCCTCCAGGGCCTCCTTCAGCTTGCGAAGTTTCAATGCGAAGTACATGCGGAGGGAACAACCGTTACTGTGGGTCGTGGTAATGTAGTGGTCATACTCCTCGCCTCTCAGCAAGGCGTAACGGGCTCGGTTCCTGGCGGGGCCACCCCGGATTTTCGCACGTGAGAAACATGGCGGATATTGCCGCTGGCCAGCTGGTTTTCTCTGGCTACTCCCGCTTCCCCCGCTCTTGCATTCCGCCTCTGCTCCATNGGATATTGCCGCTGGCCAGCTGGTTTTCTCTGGCTACTCCCGCTTCCCCCGCTCTTGCATTCCGCCTCTGCTCCATCTTCATCTAATTTCGCCCCTCGCCGGCTGTCAAGACCAGAACCTCTCAGCTCGCAGTTAACCTTCTCTGCTGCCCACAGTAGGCTCATTTCATCAGTCACGTCCAAGTATTTGATCGTTTAGTTTTTCCACTGGTGATATTCCTAACATTAGAGTATTATACCACCCATGGAAAATAATGGCATTCCATTGTTTCAAAATTACCCTCTGGTATGAACGTAATGNATTAGAGTATTATACCACCCATGGAAAATAATGGCATTCCATTGTTTCAAAATTACCCTCTGGTATGAACGTAATACTCGAGATTCTCTCCACTTCAAAGTTGCTGTTTCTGTAGTAAACCATACGGTTTCACTAGCTAGTAAATATCAAATCTTCCCCGTTGGGTAGTTCCCACGGTTACGACTTCGCGTTGGCTTCATTTTGTAGTCCCTTCGTTCATATTATAGGCAGTCGTAAAAGAACTGGGATTCAGTTCGTGTTGTGTGAAAACAGTTCAAATAAAAGCGGACTCTGAAATTCATATCTAAATAGGGTCGTAAAGCCGTTACGCGTCGACGTGGATTGGGTCGTCTGCAGGTAATATAGCTAGCGAGGTTTTGGCACTATTGCCGGAACGTGCTTGGTTTTAGCCGCGTTAACTTTTTATAGCTAGGCTGTTCGATGTTAAGTGAACACTTCTGAAAGCCATACCTGGCTTTTTCTTTTAATCCAATGCGTATACTTCCACCTGATGTAAAAATTAACTCTACTGTAGGCCTCGTGACTTGTAGCCATACGCTAACTAAGTGACGTTAAGTTTTAAGAAAGGCATTTATGAGCAGCGCCCGTCAGCTTGATTGGCGGGTGGTGGCCGTTGAGCGGAGTTGTCGAGAGATTTGGGCGGCTCTTNAGCCATACCTGGCTTTTTCTTTTAATCCAATGCGTATACTTCCACCTGATGTAAAAATTAACTCTACTGTAGGCCGCGTGACTTGTAGCCATACGCTAACTAAGTGACGTTAAGTTTTAAGAAAGGCATATATGAGCAGCGCCCGTCAGCTTGATTGGCGGGTGGTGGCCGTTGAGCGGAGTTGTCGAGAGATTTGGGCGGCTCTTAACAAATATGTCTTGAGAGCCGGTGGGGGTGAAATGAGGTGAGAATGGAGCAGCGCGGGAGTGCAAGGGCCGGAGAAACGGGAGATCCCCGAGAGAACCCGCTGACCAGCGGCATCGTTCGGCACGATTCCCCCTTGCGGAAATCCTGGAGTAGCCCGGCCGGAGATTGAACCCGGTTTGCCTTGGTGGGAGGCGAGCACTCTAACCGCTCAGTCACCACGGCCCCTGTTAAAGGGAGAATAACATTCCAAGAATTCGAGCAACAGGCAACGGCAAAAACAATTAGTGTAACCATAATTTGAAATAGCGATGCAAAGTGCATCAGTTATTCTGACTGGAAACATTATTACTCTTATTATTATTACGCACAAGTAATAAGGCACTTAACCCACCCGCGGCCCGCCAGCTTAGCTGGCTAGTGGTCACTGCATGTATTAAGCCAGTCGTTAATGAGCTCTTTATAAAAGGAAGTGCCCTCATTCACTGACTAACTCACCAACGCACAGTCCTAACCACAGAATATAGAAACGTAGAAAATTTAGGTTGGTTTCACCCTAGCGTGTGCACAATCACAAAGGATTTTTTTTTCAAAATTCTGCCGTTGAGTAGAAAAGGGGTAAAATGTGATTTTACGGATTCCTTAATATTTCTTAAACTCGTTGGGATATCGAATTGTTTTTTTTAATACTACATATTTTTACATGCAGCTACTCCGCGTCATTTACCTTNTGAAAAGGGGTAAAATGTGATTTTACGGATTCCTTAATATTTCTTAAACTCGTTGGGATATCGAATTGTTTTTTTTTAATACTACATATTTTTACATGCAGCTACTCCGCGTCATTTACCATACCCCTCCCTCACGGGCGTCGAAACGCAGTGCTCCAAGGGCATCACCGGTAACTGGAGACGAGAAGGCGAGAATGCAGGGTTGCAAACGGACCGCCGTGGTATACTGACGCATGCTGCGACAAGGTTGTCGGAACTGATCCTTTCGCGACCCTGGAATATTGAATGACTTGGATATTCTTTTAGCCTATTTTCTGGTTATCGCGCCCCTTCCCCCTCTTCCCGACTCGCGGGGCGAAAAGCCTTCTGGGCCTGGTCGGCTCAGCTGCGGTGTGCCTCTGAGTAACGAGTCTTGTCTCTAAGTAACGAGTCTTGTACGCCCTTTGGCGCCAGGTGTGTGGAACCATCTGAACGACGAGCGACAACGCACTGACCAGCAAGTGTAGTCTGCGAGCATCGAGATTGTACAGAACGAGACTGGTTGGCTGGACTGTGGGAGACCGTATATCGGATGGGTGCGAACTCGCGAATACGGAATGCGGAATATTTTATAATCTGGCAATCATTATTTATAGTATCTAAGTTTGCGATATTGCTAGCACCAACGTATACGATTTACCTTGAGAAATCTGTTCAATTCAGCAAAAAAAAAAAAAAATGTTTATTGTGTATGGCCAAACAAGTACATATTTGCTCTTGCAAATAATTTTGCTGACATAAAAAAATTAAAAATGTAATAAAACCTTTATTTTTTAGGTAAAAATGTAAAATGTGAGTTTACAAATCACTTTTTTCGAATCAGTATTATCTGCTTGTAAACACAATTTCTAGGTTGGCTGTAAACAATTTTTTTTTGTTTCCTCAAACCAACCCTTTTTTTTTTTTTTTGCAGCTCCAAATGTTTCCGATATTTCACAATAGCTCTATATTGCATCGATTTCGCGGTATTGGAAAGTAGGTACATGTATATATTGCACAGTCATACTCGTGGCTTTAACCGTAGTCTCATATGCGTTTTACAAACTTTTATTTGCGATTTGCTAGTCATGTGATCAAACACCGACTTTACTTTTGTTCACATTTAGTTTTCCGACAAAACTGTGTTTTCATTTCTAATTGCTTTCTTAAATAAATATCTCCCAAACATTAAATGTATCTCTGTTCCCGTAAAGATAAACTCAGTGATATGTTAAACATTTAAACACATCTAAAGCACGTGTTTGTATAACCGGTTGTGCTAACCAAGACGTAAAGACTTGGGTTTAATTTTTTTGACGGGCCTGTTGGCGCAATGGCAGTTCAGTTTTGGGAACCAGCAATAGGTTACTGCGCAGCTTGTATGCGCACTATCTTCGACTGGAACACACCGCTGTTGTGTCTGTTAGCAGTCCAGTATCGCCAACTCAGTGGATTTTACACCAGATTTGGTTGATTTTAATTCCTACCTAATGGGCAAAATTGTTATCTAGTGGTCAGTGGATAATATAGTGCATTTTTTTTTAATTATTGGTGGCTGTGGTAGACAATTTTCTGGAAGGAAAAAAACCTGGAGTGTCAAAAAACTATATAAAAATGAGTATATTATTAAGTGATAAATATATCTAGCATATTTCTGTAGTCGTTATTTATGAATTGGTGGCATCTCATCGGTGCTTATTTCTTACGTTGTAGTTGCTATTTCAGTTTCTCGCAAACTTTTTCACCACTGTACTCACTTAATATGAACATGTGTATCCAAAAAAAATCTGACTTAAAAAAGACTTTAATTTATAGTTGAATTCCTACTGTTATTATTCAATATATATTGGATTATGGTGGATTTTCACTTATGGTCCAGTGAAGTACTTTGTCTTAATGTTATAGTCTATTCGCGGTTTCTCCACACTCTTAAAATAAAACATTTGAAAATTCACCTCATATGACGTGTTTGGTTGTTTACTAAATATGCCATGTATCGCAAGCGTTTTAAATTTGTTTTAACATAAAATAATATCTTATTTTGGTTACATTGAACTTTTACTTATACTTTATGCATACATTAAAATATTTAATTAATAGTTAATATTAATGAAAACGAACAGAAAATAGGAGTAAGAAATAGTTCTTACGCAAAATATTACTAAAAATGAGTGCGCACGAATGCGGTGCGCTGTCCCTTTGGTGTAATTTTCTATACTTGGTTAAGGTTTATTCTACTCAGTTTAGGATCAAAACGTGATTTCTTATTGGAAAATTTGGCATAGGAAAAATTTCCGCCACTACACTCTAAACAAATTTCTGGTAAACTTCTTAAACGGAATTGGAAGTTTTTAACCCATATATCCTATGTAAATAATACCTGTTTGGACTTGTGCCCTTGTAAATATGGATTTGTTAGAATTTTAGATCAGTAGTAATTTCACGGCAGAATTTTGTGTAGTTTGTGTGCGGGACCCATTTTAAATTTCCCGCGATCCTGACTTGGCTCGCATTCAATTGTCAATGCTGTCTCAAGGGTTGGCAGTCCTGAGCTACAGGAAGAAGAGGGCACTTTCGTGTCGGACATCATGGCGGTAAGTTGAGTCGTGTGCAGCTGCCGCCTGTCGGTCGTTTTCTCGCTGAAATCCGTTGTACAATCCACTAGTGGCAATTTAAATTTAGTAGTGTTAAATTCGTTAAAACAATATCACACATCTGGCTACAAATGTGTATTTGTTTAGCGTCGCTACTATACAAAGTTAAGAAGTTTCCCACACATTTGACTGTTTCTTAAACAAGAGTAGGAATGCTAGCGTGAATGTATGGGAAATAACTTTACCATTCGCGCATTCTCACTCGACGTATACACTTATATAGTGAATTTGCGAATAATTTCTTAGAGTGTAGGTGCGCAGTGTTCCACAAGGTAACTTTTGATTAAAATTTTAAGCTACGAGAATAATAAAAATAAATTTTTTACTTAGTTACGAAGTTATTTTATATTTTATTTATGATTATTGCAATTTTAACGTTTTTAACGTAGAAAATATACAATAAAAGTGTGCGTTGCCGACACTAGCGCCTATCTAGTGGCGAAAATTTTTTGTTGCGAAACTTTTTACATTGATTTTCCCGACCTGTAGCAGAAATAACCATGACTTTGTTAAGCTTTGTTTGCACGAGGCGGAGGAATATCCTGGAAGTAGAACTTAAGCAGGGCTTCAGGAAAGTTGGAAGTAACCGCGAACGGACTATAGCAATGGCCACGCGGGTTGCTGACACGGCTCGCAGCGAACACTCGATCCTTGGCGCGGCAGACAGGCTCACCTCGCCGTCAGCCCTGGTAGTCGCTGCACTCGGGTTACAGCGGCACTTCCGGAGCGCTTATCCAGTCAGCGACGTGCAGCTGAATTGGCGTGTAATATCCTGTCCACGCATCCACCCGCCGCGGTAGGCGAATGTTGTCCCCCGTGAGCTGAGAATGCGTGACGTAATTTTTTGGTCGGTGATAAGGAGAGAGAATATGCATGCTGTCGAGAAACTTTGAACACGTATATGCCTCTTAAAATGCTATAAAATAAGACCTGAGACAACCTCGAGACACGGCTACCAAACCTAACGGAGACATTTATGAGTTTCTTATTTCTACACAGCTAAGCATTCATAGCTCATATTGCGCCTGTATAACCAAATACCGTATTTCGTATAAAAGTATTTTACCTTGTACCGGGTTCACCTGTACTAGCGGACGTCCTTACTATTTTGAAAAAATAACATGGATTGTTTTTTTTTGTTTTTTTTTTTTTTACTTTGGAACTGTGTTATACTTTGAAAGTAATATTTCAATTAGCTAATCACTTCTTGTTTTGTAATAAAAATATTCGTACCTTAATTAAAACTGTCAAAGTTATTGCAAAGAACAAACCAGGCTAGTACTGAAACATTATCAGAAACAAATAAAACTGCTGACAGTAAAACACGCACAAAGTATTATGCGTATTACTCAGTATAATCGGAGTAACGAAACAAAATTTATGTAAACAACATCTTCACAAAAAATCAGAATTTATGCTGCTAAAGAAATACAAAATGAGAAAGGAAAAACCATTGGGTTCCAACTACAGGGAGGTGGCGCGAATAATTCGCACTTCCAGTCACTGTCGTTCAGATACAAGCAGAAAACTTACGTAGGACTTGTAATATTCTGACAGGAGTGTTATGGATAGGCAGGACTGAATAAAATCAAACGATTTGCTGTCACGGTAGTAACGTATCAATGTCATGTATCGTGGTTAGCTTACACCTTTGAAATTATTTGTTTTAACGTGCTCCCCAGCGTAACTTTCAGTTGGAAGAATTCCAGATGACAATGTGAGGTAACAGCGAGGCAACCGCGCAACTCTTGAGTGCAGCGGTGGTGAAAGAGAATGGGGGAAAGCAGGTCGTGCGTCAGTGCGTGTCCGTTTTGAAAGCATTTTGTCAACCATCCGGTAGCAGAGGTGAATTTTGCATGAATGTAGTATCCTGCGACACTGTCGAATCGCTTCTCAAAAGCAATTATGCAGTGTGTAGACAAGTATTGTAACACATGAACAGTCTTGGTGAAGTGAATGTTAGCAGTGTTACTGCAGCAGTATCATGAAGTCCATCAAACTCCCGCCAGGTGTCAGTCTGCTACGTCGGATATCTTTCACCAGTTTCTGCCACATTTTGCACATTGATATTTGCTTTCATTTGTTTACTGTAAAAAAAAAGACAAAATTGCTTGGTATAAATTGAACTGCTCTTTTTTAACGACGCACCTTTCAAACTAATACCATTCCACTCACGCAACGTAATTAATACTTAAAATATTACTTAACAGAGGTGCACTCTAGGATGGAGAAAAGACGTTCTTTTCACACAGCAGAAGTTGGGCTATTTTGTGCATTTAGAACGAAAGGCCTTTGTACAGTTAAAACGCTTCGGTTTTATTACATTGCTGGCCATTTAATTTGCAAAACCAATAAGGACGAACCTGAAGGACCTCACATTGGGGGGATATGTAGAGCAGGGTAGAACAATGACATGATTAGTTGTTCAGTCGAGTGGCGCAGCACGTGCGCCAGTTATGACACTAAGAAGCGGTATATAATTAGATGTCGGAGAGCCACTGATAAGAAGCAGCATTGTGTTTCCCCGCCGTTTGTATACACGGACAGAGTGAACATGCCTCGTCGAAGAACACGACAACCATGCAAACAGGTTTCAGCCTTTAACAGCGGGAGAATCGTGGCCTATCGGGATTGTGGCTTATCCTACCGCGAAATTGTTTCTTGCGTTGGAAGAAATGCAACCACCGTTAACCCGGCGTTGGTCGCGCCCCTCCGTGAGACACGCAACCAGCGCGCACTCGTAAAGGGAGTGTAGAGTCAAATAGTCATTTCTATTAGTTATAATTTGCATTATTTACCGTTTTTTAAATTTGTTTTATTTAAAACGCACCAATAAATCATTCACCCATTTAATGTATTTTATTCAATAAAATTGTGAAATTATTATTAATGTATTGGAAAAAATTAATAAAAACGACAACAAAACTTTATTAACCAAAATTAATAATAGATTATTTAGAGAACAGTAGGGATTACTCTTTTGTTTGTATATAAGCCTTAAAANCCCGGCGTTGGTCGCGCCCCTCCGTGAGACACCGTTGGTCGCGCGTGAGCATTTCCCTCACATCTCAGTTTTAGTCATTTCTATTAGTTATAATTTGCATTATTTACCNCGTTGGTCGCGCGTGAGCATTTCCCTCACATCTCAGTTTTAGTCATTTCTATTAGTTATAATTTGCATTATTTACTGTTTTTTAAATTTGTTTTATTTAAAACGCACCAATAAATCATTCACCCATTTAATGTATTTTATTCAATAAAATTGTGAAATTATTATTAATGTATTTGAAAAAAGTGAATAAAAACAACAAAACTTTATTAACATAGCACAATCAATTATTAACCAAAATTAATAATATATTATTTAGAGAACAGTAGGGATTACTCTTTTGTTTGTAATATTCGGAATTTTTCATTATTGTTTTTACGTTTAAAAATCGTTAATTACAAGAAATGGTATAGATTCTCTTATGCTAGTATTATAAAAAAAATACTTTTACATTCATAATCAAATAAAAATAGAAATATGAATATTGTTAAAAATAATTGATTACTTTTTCTGATTCTAATTCGCTAACATTTCAAATGCAATTAGAGCAAGTAAATTCACAATGTTCNAATAATTATTACTTTTTCTGATTCTAATTCGCTAACATTTCAAATGCAATTAGAGCAAGTAAATTCACAATGTTCCTTACAAATAGGTATTTTGCAGATTCTACAATTTGTTTTTGTTTTTCTATTTTTTCTTCTTAGGCAGACACCACAAANTTACAAATAGGTATTTTGCAGATTCTACAATTTGTTTTTGTTTTTCTATTTTTTCTTCTTAGGCAGACACCACAAATTCCTTCTGCTGAATCTTCTCTCCGCCGTTTTTGATGGNTGTTTTTCTATTTTTTCTTCTTAGGCAGACACCACAAATTCCTTCTGCTGAATCTTCTCTCCGCCGTTTTTGATGAGATTCATTTTCGCCTACCATTTTCTGATTGAGACTGATGATCCTCATGTTCACTAGGTCTATCAGATTCGTTTTCAAGGTCATGATGTGGAATTACTTAATTTTTTTCAATTGGAGCATTGGAAATTTGACCTCCAGTACTGCTTTGTCCAACCTCAAGTAGCCATGAATAACGATCTAAAACCGAAAAATCCCACTTTATTAAAAAATATGACCTAAACTTTACCTACGAACCCTAAAAGAAAAAAATGTACTTACAGTAATTCCCTTCCTCAGGTAANAAAAATATGACCTAAACTTTACCTACGAACCCTAAAAGAAAAAAATGTACTTACAGTAATTCCCTTCCTCAGGTAAATTCTTCAAAAGGTGTAAAATTTTCGCTGCACTTCTCATTTTTCAGCACAAAAAACTAACTCGCACTTCACTCAAACAATCACAACGAAAGGTGAAAGACTACTGACAAATCTTGGAGAGAACTAGGCGAAGGGAGGCAGGCCAGTACATGCCTTGTCCTGTCGGGCGGCCGGAAGGCGCCAGTGACGCGAGTGGTCGCGCCGTGAGCATTACCCTCACACTCCCGCTTTTGTGTACAAAATCATTTTTATGTTGGTGACATGGAAATGTTTTTTTCAAATAATAATTTATTAAATTGTATTTATACATAAAGAACAAATAAATAACATATCAGAGGGAAATAAAGAAAAATTAAGTCCAATACACATTTTTTTCGGGAAGTGTGAGGGAAATTCTCACGGCGCGACCAACGCCGGGTTAAGCGAGTATGTGATCAGGGGCTTGAGAAGGGACGGGCTGAGCGACGTGCAGGAAGCCAACGACCCTGTCGCACCAAAGAGCGTGAGGACTTACATCTGATACGCATAATGCATGCGGGTCGTACAGCTACATCAAACACCCTCACTCAGGAATTCAGGTATTTTGCACATAAGTGTCCGCACGCACGGTTCGTCGCTGTCTGCAGTATCATGGTATCATGTCCATGCGCCCATTACTGCTCACCACAGGCAACTGCTACTGCAATTGTGCGTGGAACGTCGGGCCTGGAGAAACGAACTGCGCGATATCGTTTTCTCCAATGGATCCCGCTTCTGCTTACACAATAACGATGTTCGCATCCATGTATATTGGCATCATGGCATACGCTTGGCCGAGTCCTGCATTGTGCACCGTCATACCGACCCAGCACCTAGAGTTCAGATATTTAGTTCCATCGGATTCCAGTCCCGCTCGCGCCTATCTTGCATCGCTAGTACGCTGACTAGCAACCATTAAATCGCGTAGGTGTTGAGCCTGTTGTTATCCCCTATCTTCAGGGCCAGCCTGGAGTCTTGTATCAACAGGATAATCCGCGACCGCATGTGGCACACATCGTCTGACGGTTCCTGGACGATCACCAGGTCACATTATTTCATTGGCCTGCGCGTTCGCCAGATATATCGCCCATGGAAAACGTGTGGTCCATGGTCGGACGACGACTGGCCTGCCACAGGACACCTGCGGCCATAACGGGTGAACCGTGGGCACACTTCGAAGCAGCATGGGTTGAGATACCCCAGACGGACATCCAAAGTGTCTTCGTCTCAGTGCAGTATCGTGTAGCAACGGTTATTCCCGCCCATGGAGAAGTCACACAGTACTGATTTTCCCATGTACGTCATACCGGGCTGCAAGCGTTATAATGTCTTTAGTGTATGGTGGGTTTTCTGTCCAGTAAATCTGGTTGTGACAGCTTACGTCTTTCTTGGTGTTGCAAATTTAATGGCCAGCAGTGTACTAACAAATCAACACACCTTAAAACGTTTCAGTATATAAAACATACGTATAATATGTTGGAAGTCGATGGGAATTTACCAAGATGTTTGCAGTCGCCCATGTATGCATGTTTAAAAGCAGTATAATGCATTGGTGGACAGGTGATGGCCCAAGATATAGCGCACATTTTTTAATGTCTCGAATTTTTTGTATGCGCCTGCTGCTAATAGAAAGTTCTCCAAAATAATTAGAAAATATTTTAAATCACAAAAACGACGCGATCCTGTGAAGGTAAAACTCGTTACCGCAGAAACACCTGTCAATTTTATTTCGTGAAGTTTGAAGACGAAACATTGATTCTACTGTCACACTGTCTGGGTTCTCATAGTTAGGGGGTTTATTCTAATCACGAGGTCCCGTCGTTTTTATCCGCGTCTGAGCATAATTGTGCAACGTAGAACCCAAATCTGTAAGCTGCCTCATTTATATACTTCCGAGTTGCCTATAGTTAGCGCGTGTTTGAATAGCTTGTTTCCAAACAAACCACTCGGCGTTATCGCAACGTGTTTTCTTAAGAAAATAACTTACACTTAAAATAACACACACTTGAAAAAGCACTGAAGAAAGCTTCCGTACTGCAACAATTTTGGGGGCCCTCAAATAAGCTGTCAAAAACATTTTTTCAAACTGCTTCCAGCCCTCCCCCTCCCACACGCACACAAGCTCACACAATATAAACACCAAACTGACTATGTTGAAAACTTATATATCCAACTGCATTCAACTTACTACAGATTCACCAACGAAACGACGGGATAGCCGCAGAAGTCCCGTGGCTGGACATTAAACATTGAAAAGGCTGCATGCCAGTTAAGTGCCTTGCATTTAGAGGCGATAAAGAATGTGATGCACGTGCAAGTATTGCCCTTAGAACTTTCTTGTTTTCTCCTAAACTCACTAAATACTTAGTCGACAGCACGTTCATACAAAATCTTAAGTTTCCATATCGCGGTATGGTCCGATCTCTGTCGCCCAGGATTACATCATCCGTTGTTTACTTATACCAGTACACTCGCGCACGATTGGCTGGATACACTATACTTTCTCACTGTTTATTGAAATCTTTTGTAATGAGACTGTGCATATATTGTATCAAACGCTTTTTAGAGTACTTGATATAATTCGTGGTAGTTAAAATGGTTTCTTTTTGTTCAATACTTATTAGAATAAGAACTGGTGCAATGGAGCGAGTAAGTGGTCTATTCTTCACCCTTCCCTTTCCCCCCTATTCCAGGCTAGCCTCCCTGCAGATGCCCGTGACTCACGCGTCTGGACAGCGAGAAGGGTGCAACATGGGATGACGTAGTACGGATGGGAGAAGAGGTGACGTGTTTGGCACGCACCTGTTTGACGGCTCGCACCTGGCGGAGACTTCGAGAATGTCGAGGGCAATCTGTGCTTTTGAGAAATTTCTCGATGCTGAATAAGGGTATATCTTGGATTGCGTTATAATCTAGAAAGGACTGTCGCAGGTATAAATGTAGCCCTTTACCTCGTCAAAAAACAGTTTTTGGAGTGTGTTGCGGACGACTGTGATTGGCGATTGTTACGAGAGTCGACTAGACACAGGGGGTTATAGGCAGGATGGAGACAGCGAGCCGTACGCCTTAAGTGGCTGCGACGAGGGGCCTAGGCTCTATCCATTCCAAGGTGACAGCAGAAATATACATTGCCAGTGACCAACTCAAAGCCACTGGCCGGCTGGCCAACTCGCATCACGATTGCGTGAGAGAACAATTCAGATGGTATTTTGCAACTTCAGTAAAGACCAACCACATTATTTATTTTACTTTTGCATTCGTCAATTCTTTATATTACAATGTTACATGTGTGTGCAAGTGTAAAATTCTTGTATTCTGTAAATATTTTAATTCATCGGTTCTGTTTCGGGGCAAAAACGTACCGAGTTACCCGTGTTGTGCAAGGTGGCGGACGCGGGGATATCTGGCTACGCAACCAATGCCTTCAAATAGCGCATAGGACGAGTGCTGCGGTGTTCGCAACCCCACGCTACCGACGGGATTTGCGGTCCAACCTCATTCGGTTGGACTTGTGGTGGTCACCTGTATTACCGGAAATCCGCTTGTGGTTCCCGCTAGAGGCAGGGCCGTACTGATGAGAGGAGGCTGACGCAAACTGGAGCCGGCTGCCCATCGCGAGGGACAGACTTGTCGCCCCGGCCAGCCGAAGAATACCACGTGTTTCTAAAACACTGGGACAAACTTCGGCAGGCAATTCCTTGCGAAAATATAAGACGGAAATGGTTGTACAACTTTCCCCTAAAAGCGATTATCAAGGGAGCTATGCGCCCCCAAAATTAGAGTTTTAAAATGCGTTTAATTGAAAATATCAGAAACCACTTCTGATAAAGCAACAAATCGGTGAATGGTGTTTCGTATAAAGGAGATCTTACTCCTCCAAAAACGTGGTTGGTAATATCACCCCTCTTCCTTTTGAAAATGGCTGTTGGTACCCTGTGTTTGCATCAAACTTTGTAACACTGTGTTCCAATCAATTTTTTAAAGACAACCTGTGAATCAGCACTTTTAAATTAACAAAAATGTCTTATCGGAACACTCAGGTGAACTATTTGTGAGATATTTTATGTTGAACATTAAAAAACAGAACGTGTGGCATACCAGGTAGGCAAACGATAATACCGAGTAAGGCAAATTAAATTAGTATTTTTCAGAAGCGCACAGCACTCTTAACAATCACTCGACGAGAAAAAATGCTACTTACATTTTAGTCTTATATTTTCGTCAGGAATGCACTACCGAAGCTGCATTTTTGTTTGTAGCAGAAGTGAGTAAATTAAATTCTCTGCATTTTTCTATTCAATAAATTTAACGCAGCAGCTATGGCCACGATTTTCGGCATTTTGAAACGTAAGAAAAGCACAATTAGGTATATAAGGGTCAAGGGTGTGAAGTGAGTGAAGAGATTTGGGCGGCGTTTAACAGCGAGGTCTTGAGAGCCGATGAGGGTGAAGTGAGGTAAGTATGGGTCAGGGAATGAAAGGGCGGGGTAAACGGGAGATCCCCGAGAAAATCCTCTGACCAGCGGCATCGTCCGGCACGATTTTCACATGTGAGAATCTGGGGACGACCCTTCCGGTAATCGAACCAGGTTCGCCTAGGTGGGAGGCGAATAGTCTAACCACTACACCACCGCGGACCCTATAAAAGGGTTGAGATTTGCTAAGAAAAGACAGCCAATATCATTAAAATAATCGTAGTGGTTAACGAATAATACTGTATAGTTCGCGCAGTATTTTAATCTACTTTTTTTTATCAATGTAAGGTATTTTTTTCATGTAAAATTCGCACTCTTGAAATATTTTATATGTATAATCTGGTGAATGGCAACGGGTGAAAGTGGAAGCGAGTGCTGGGTTCCTGCATATTTCGCTGATGGGTCGCGCAGAAAAGTGCATGGATTTGGATTCGGTTAAGAATATGGGTTGAAAATTTATGGTATTTAAAATACGCGTTGTAATGAAGCAAATACGTTTGTGTAGATAGTTGCCTGTTGAAAGAATTTTTGGAACTAATGCCGATATATTGCGGAAATTTGTTGGGATAATTTTTGGCCAGATACATTCCTTTCATATATTTTCCTGCGCTGCACTCTGAAATACAATTCCATGGTCTCAAAAATACCAGTACAGTAATTATCAACGCGTAGTATATCATCAATTATAAAGATTGTTTTTTTTTTAACACTCCCTTTTCTTATTGTTTTTCGCCAGCTAGCCTTCAAAAGCGCGTAGAATGTTATGCATTTATTTTGTGCGCATTTGTTTTTCATGCACTCCTAAAGGAGCAGAAATGGAGTTATTTTGAAGACNGAATGAATCTGAGTTTTGCTGAAGTCGGGAGACGAGTTACCGTACGGAATACCGAGGTGTTGGAGGATTGGTGTTACTGAAGTATCCTCTTCTCTGATCGGCGTACATTTGGAAATAATCAGAGGATTTCTTTCAAGTTAAGCGCGATGCTAAGAGTCGAAAGCTTGTAGAGTATCTGACTACCTGCCTTTCCAAAAAAATTGGTTGTAGAAGAAACAGTGTCATCGAAATATGCCTACGCTTTGAGATTATTTTTGGCTGTACTACATGGCACTGTTTTTCATATTTTTGATTTTTTTTTTTTCCCATAGAGGTTCCTTATAAATGTTACCCCTGCATTTCATGTGTGGCGTATTAAGCATTTTTTTGTTGTGTTAACTGATTTAATATTGCTTCACATATAAGTTTTTCTTCTTTTTTCAGATATCTAGACTGCATGTTGGCAGAGCGCATTTACACATACAAAACTGAAATATCTACCAGTATTATGTTTCAACCAATTTTCTGCGCATTTTTGATTGACAAATGACGAATTTCATGACAATACGTTCAACAGAGGACTGACTAATAATCGTCCAACATTGGAGTGATGTTTTAACTTTCCGAATTACATTGACTGTACTGATGCATAAAGAAATGAAAACGGTGAAATAAACTCAGAGTGGGTTGTTATTTTAAAATATTTGTTAAGAATATTTTCTCTTTTCTCCCTCTTCTCTCTCTCTCTTTCTCTCTCTTTATCTTTATCTTTCTTTCTCTCTTTATCTTTCTCTTTCTCTCTTTCTCTCTTTCTCATTTTGCATGGTAAAATATTTTCCTTGTTGATAAGTTAATGGTAAGAATTCTTNTTTCTCCCTCTTCTCTCTCTCTCTTTCTCTCTCTCTTTATCTTTATCTTTCTTTCTCTCTTTCTCTCTTTCTCATTTTGCATGGTAAAATATTTTCCTTGTTGATAAGTTAATGGTAAGAATTCTTATATTTGTACTACATACAACCGTGAGCTCTAACAAAAATATCTGCCAACCCCCCACATAGTCCTCGTTCTCGCGCCTTTCTCTGCGAGACTATCACGACAAATTGCAATACGTCGGTTCATGCTTCAGAACTTCCTAATCAAAAACAATTGTGTGAGAACAGTAAGACTGTTACTGTTNTCATACAACCGTGAGCTCTAACAAAAATATCTGTCAACCCCCTACATAGTCCTCGTTCTCGTGCCTTTCTCTGCGAGACTATCACGACAGATTGCAATACGTCGGTTCATGCTTCAGAACTTCCTAATTAAAAACAATTGTGTGAGAACAGTAAGACTGTTACTGTTACATGCGTATTTTTAGCGTTTGTAACAATTGCAGTAATTTTAAACGCTCTCATTTATGCATATACGTAGAATCCCGATAATTCGTATTTTCAAGGGACTGAATGTTAAATATGAATTATCGAGATATTCAAATTAGCGGGATTACCAATAATCGGGAGCAAAAAAAGAAAAAATACGTAACAACGAGATTAATGCAAATTTTCATTAATATGTAATGATAATCGCATGGCTACATATTATGTATACATATGTACTGTATACATAAATCAATAATTACATCAATAAAAACACATTAAAAATTTACGTTTAAAAAAATCTGTGATTTTCTTTTGGTGCAAACCTTGCTGACGGGTATTGTCGATGACTTAGTCAAGCATGTTCAAAGAAGAAAATACTTCATCGCCAACGTCTGATTTCCCTAAGAAATGGCGCACGTTGTTGATGTATTGTTTAGCCACTTTAGGTGTAATTGCCAGCACATCATCTTCGTCATCACCTTCACCATCAATGTCCTGAGATGGAGCCAAAATTTCGTCATCAGTTAGAATCCCCGCTACCGCTAGGCCATCGTCAAAATGGACGAAATATTCAAACGTTATAGAATTTTCTTCATTTTGAGGAAGACGATTCCAATTCACAGGGCATTCTAAGTCTTGTTCAGTAACTGCTGATGAAAGTTCCACCTTCGTGAATCCACAAGCACGAAAACAGTTTTTTATTGTGCTTTCGCTAACACTTTGCCACGCCTTGTGAGCAATGTTCATGGCTGAAAATAAGGTGATTTTATGATCCTTCCCATCCTCGATGCTGTCAAGGAGTTGCATCACTACTTCCTTGCGGTAAAAGGTTTTGAACGTTTTAATTATGCCCTGGTCTAGAGGCTGCAGCTTAGAAGTAGTGTTGGCAGGCAAAAACACAACATTAACATGACTGAGCGGTGGGGTATTGTTGTGGGCCGTACAATTATCCATGAAAAGTAGAATTTTTCGCTGCCTTTTCTCCATATCAGCATTCACTGATCGTATCCATTCCTTGAATAATTCGCCCGTCATCCACGCTTTTTTGTTTGCACGATAGGTCATCGGAAAAGTTTTTATGTTTTTAAAACATCTTGGTTTGGCAGATTTGCCTATCTCAGATCCATCCATGTTGGCGGCCAACAATATGGTTACACGCTCTTTACTATTTTTTCCGCCATGAAACTTTTCTTCCTTAAAACACATTGATCGGTCGGGGAGACACTTACAAAATAACCCCGTCTCATCGGCATTAAAAATGCTGCTGGGCTCATAAGAATCGATTATTTCTCCCAATTCGTATTACCACTCAGAACAAACGTCGGCCGNCAAAATAACCCCGTCTCATCGGTATTAAAAATGCTGCTGGGCTCATAAGAATCGATTATTTCTCCCAATTCGTATTACCACTCAGAACAAACGTCGGCCGATACACTCGCACTTTCCCCACTAAGCTTCTTCAATTTTATGCTGTGCCTTTTTTTAAACCTATCAAACCAACCATCACTTGCACGAAAGTCTTTAATTCCCATTTTTTTCTGCGAAAACTTTTACTTTTTCTCTTAAAACGTTCCCTCCAACTGGTACATTCGAATTCCGTGCTTGCGCAAACCAATTTTTTTTTATTCTCTTCTAGTTGTGGATACTCACCAGTCTTAAAGCGCTTTACTTTGCTGTCCGATGTCTGGGAGGCGATATTGTCCTTGTTCTTCAGAATTGATGTTATTGTGGAAGGAGGAACGTTATCACGTTTGGACACGTAAATTTGTTTATCACCACCGGCCACGGTGGTAATGATATATTTTTTTTCTCTAATGGAAATACACTTATTAGCTCTTTTCGGAGGCATGGATAAGACCGAACTGACTAACTTTTCACTCGCTCTGCTCCTTGCTACCCTCTCATAACCCTAGGCCGGACAGTAAGGCGACTCTTAGTTCTGAGAATCACAGACGCATCGCCTCACAGCCTAATCGGCGTCATTACCTGCCCTTCAAACTCTCCTACGTCCCTCAGCACCCTTACGGTATTTTTTGCCCTGCCCGAATTGCATAAGTCTAGAGCTAGTGTACAGTCTAGGGTTACAAACATTACGAGTTAACGAGATTTTTAAGTTGTAAATAAGAATTATAAGACGTTTTAATTGTGCTCGAGCACCAAAATAAATACGTATTATCGAGGGGACCGGAATGCATTGTTTTTTTACGAATTAAAGGGATTTTCTCAAGAAACCGGCAAATTTGTACGTATTAGCGGGATATACGAAAACTCGGGATGCGCAATATCGGGATTTCACTGTATTATGTTTGCTAAATGCAATCCCGGAGCGATGAAATTCTATTAAAGTATTCTGTAACTTTTAATATAGGTCTTGGAGGCGTCTGAAATAACTTAAAAGTATTTTCGCGTTTACACNAAACCGGCAAATTTGTACGTATTAGCGGGATATACGAAAACTCGGGATGCGAAATATCGGGATTTCACTGTATTACGTTTGCTAAATGCATCCCCGGAGCGATGAAATTATATTAAAGTATTCTGTAACTTTTAATATAGGTCTTGGAGGCGTCTGAAATAACTTAAAAGTATTTTCGCGTTTACACATGCGCTAAACTTAGACAATATAGTGTTTCCTTGCTAATACATTAAACGCAAATAATATTTATTTTGTTCAGATTTAAATTTTTTATACATAACCCACTGATATCTTCGTGAAATCCGTAGAACTGTTGTTTTCTATTCGTTCTCAACAAAGTTTTTTACTGTCGGAACCCTAGGGAAAATACGTCTAGTAATGCCAAACATTAACAAAGAAATTTCTTGACTTAGTTTGACGTCCTCAAAGCTCCGGTTAAACGAACGTGGCCAGCAGTGTCCCGCTTGCAGACAGACATTAATAACGACTGGAAACCATCAATATTTCACTTATATTTTCTGGTTTCAGGAGAGTGCACTCTACTGCGTAATAGTGGCCTTAAGAGTACTCTGAAACAAACAGAGACATGTGGGTTCGATATTTTTGAGCGTGAAAGGATATTTCCCTTTGAGGAATAAGTATAAATTGGTAAATGGGAAGTATTAGTCAGGTAATTAAATATTTTATTCGACGTTTACTCAACTGAAGTTTATAATAATGAGACTCTCGGTAAGTTATGCAATTCATTCTTGGCTTGACCTAACGGCAACTGTGCCCGTTTCTTTGGGAAGGCAAAAGCCTGTGTCTCACTCGCGAGAAGAAACAACTGGGAATAAACTAGCCTATACAAAAATNTGCCAACTGTGCCAGTTTCTTTGGGAAGGCAAAAGCCTGTGTCTCACTCGCGAGAAGAAACAACTGGGAATAAACTAGCCTATACAGAAATCATTTTAAACAAAACTCGTTGGTTTAGCGAACGGGTTCGCAGACAATAACCAGACTGAGGACATGTTGGACAAAACTACGAAAGTAGCATCGTAGTGCGTATAAACAGTGGAGCATGAAGACTGGTCAATCCACGGAGGCTTGGTACTCTTCCAATGCGAAGTATAACAATTCCTCCACCTCATACAAGCAAAGCACTCTAGACAATTACACGGAAGGGACGACGCACCGCATTTGTTTGCACCCAGTTTAATATTATTTTGCATCGCAACTCTTTCTAACTAGGCATTATCAAACCGCCCATTTTCTCTGTTTTTTTCGTGTTATTCATCAACGAAATATTATAATTTATGTACAGACTTTTATGTTAACAGAAGTATAAAAAGGTTTGAGATACGTAACATTTTTTAAGAAACAGCTAAACACGTTATACATGGGGTGATTTTTCAAAGGTTTGAGTTAAAAAAAAGTGTGGAGATATTGCGAACAGACTATAGTTAATATTTCGTCTTCGGTAAGACGCGAGACTTGAAGCTCAGCTCGCTGCTTCAGAGAGCGAGCCGCTGAAATACAGCTGCTGTCGCCAGAGGAAGAAACATTGGCAGTGATCGAAATGTTTATAGAGAGCAGCAGCGGTGCAGCGGGTTCATTGACGTCATCCGGCAGGGGGGGCTGGTTAAGGGTTATCAGTTGGTTTGTAGAAGGGTGTGGCGAAGTCTGACCCGCAGATCGACGAGCTGGGAGCGAGTCTAAGCAAAGTGACGTCACGTACGAAGAGTTTTGTAATGAACGGGGTGTTAATAATATCAACAAGCTGCTCGTATTGCGTCACGCCTCCACACGTGTCGAGTCGATAGGGCAGCGTGACCTACATTCCGGGCAGCAGGCAATGTTTACGTCGTGGCAGTGTGCATGCCTGTATCGCTATATAGAGAACGTGGCAGTATTACCACCCGTACCAAGGTTTCGTATACTCAGGTTGGGAAGCTCAGAGCTTTTAGTTTGGACAACAAAAAATTTTCGCTACTAGGTAAGCGTTAGTGTCGCATGTGTATAGGATTTTTTTTCTATTTTCTACGTTAAAACACAAAATAATTGCAATAATCATAAATCAAATATATTATAACTACTTAACCAAATTAAATCATTCTTTTTTATTATTCACGTAGCTTGAAATTTTAATTAATAGTGACCGCTTTGGAACACTAGCGCTTTCCTAGCAGCGGAAATTTTCCCTGTGACAAACTCCCCCATAAGAAAACTCATTTCGTTCCTAACCTGAGTAGAATTAACCTTACCCATACTCTGAAGACTATGCCATAATTTATGTTGTTACCAACTGTTCTTTTAATAAAAAATGTTAGTCTTTTATGTAATAATATATTTATTTTATATTTACGCATGCTACAGCTTTTGTGGTTGCGGGTATGAAGAGAGTGTTATGAGTAATCACCGGAAAAGTAATTTAAAAAAACATCCGACAGGTATCGAACTCGCGACCTCCCGCAGTGCTAATAAAGTTGTTGGCCTCATGCCCAGACACACACGGTGATGTTTTCAAGAGTTTTTGACCGGTTTATGGACAATAGAGTAACAAGACTTAAGTCACCAGTGACTCATTTACGTAATGGAAACAAATACTCTATACAATTGCGATGTGTTTGCCGCGTCGCGATGTACTTGCACACACTGAAAAAGTTTTTTTTTTTTAACAAAACAAAATTTATTTGGCGCAACCAAATAATTGTTTTTGTAGCGGCGGTTAAATATTTTGTTGCTGGGGAAAAATTATTTGATTGCTCTAGACGCGTAATATACGGCTGGTGCAACTAAATATTTGTATGTAGGTACGTACAGTAAAGTTTCCGTCGTTATAAAAAATGACGGGAAGACAGACTCNTTAAAAAATGACAGGAAGACAGACTCGAACCAGTAACATTTGCGGCCGAATGTTAAGCCATAGGGGCCTCGACCACGGTGACCGTTAGCTAAGTAGGTTTTTTTTTTCTTGTCGTACACTTTACTACACATATTTGCAAGTTTTATATCTTTGCTTTCTTGTTTTCTGTTAAAACTGTTTTAGTGGAACTGTTTGTGCCATTATGAAGCATCAATAAATACACTCGCAAACACTATTATCATCCAAATTGTAACGTGAGTTATAAACACTCGAAGGCAATCAAATGACCCAATTACTCTACAGCCAACCAAATAAATGCTGGTACCGTGCCAAGCTAATTTTGTTGCCGCCACAAATTCTGCAATACTATACATATCACATTGTTCCAGCTAACCAAATTCGCATTCACTCCAAACGAAATATTCGTTTGACTCTGCCGCGATATTTAAAATGTTCACGACAACCAAACCGATTAGTTGAACGTACTTGTAAAATCACCGTGCGTTGTAAATGCACGTAGATGATGTCTGGGCATCCAAATAAACGTTCGTGTCAACAAATAATTTTTAAAAGCTTTATTCGGTTCAAGGGAACGAACGCAGACATTTGGAGCAAGAGCAGATTAACCGAGTGAACAAAATATTGCTCAGTGTATACAAATATTCTTCAAGTACATTTGTTTGGTCTCTGAAACGAAATCTTCCTCCGAGTGTAAGTACCAAAAATGAATTTCCGTAGCAAGAGCTCAAAGAAAGTGACTTTGGGGATGCAAGAGTCTTGATAGCGTAATTTAAGGCAGCCGTATAAATGTACACAATGACTCACTCCAAGCAGAACCCAAGTTTTCGTTAACATAAGGAGGATATAATGTTATGAGATTGGCGAATAAGGCGGTGCAAAATGAAATAATGTACAACGACTTAAACGTCACAACCAAAGTTCACAGTCGACGCGGAGCTCTAGAAATGTTGTTCTCTCGAAACCCATCTCATTGTTTCCGTTGAAAGTTAGACACGCGTGAATAGTTTTTAAGCAATTCTAACGTTATTCCAAGTCACATATTTCCAACTCGAATATATTAGCTATAACGTCGAAAGTGTGATAATAGATGCAACAGACCGTCTCGCAAATGTTAACCCAAATTCACTATCTCGGACAAATTAAAAAAGAGTTAGCAAATATTTAATTATTTGCAACATTTTATATTTTTAATTTTATAACCTACTTTTTTTTTTTTAACAGATGTCAGTCTTAAAATATCTTAAAATTTGTTTAGCATAACAGTACAATAGCAAGTGGATTAGCTGACAGCATGTTGATAAAAAATACAGCCCCGACTTGACGGACCAGCTGATGGCGTAAGGATACGTAGTCATATGTAAACAGTGGCGCTACTTTCACCGAGCTGTCAAAAGTGGCCTTCTTATATGGTACAGAATATATCAAAGTCGCATAAATTTCCAACATAACCACACAGTACAAATTCCGGAAAATATGAAATTACAATTCTAAATGTCACAAAAAATACGTACAAACTCTGGAGCTGTTTTTCGAACGTAGGCAGTCACACGAGTGACCAAACCAATATATTCGGGTGATTCAACCAAATAATTTGTTTACTGTCTAATTTCTTTCGTCCCAACACAGAGGTACTGTTAATTCAATCGTGTATTTTGTTAGAGCAACTAAATATATTTTTGGCCATATGCAAATAAATATTTAGTTTGCTTTTCTCTCATTTCATGTGCGTTTCCGTCTGTCGTTTTCTATAATAGAATCTTAAACTAATCTAGGATGGCGGGCAAACACTTATTATTTTTACTGTTTTAAACTGACCCAAAGTAGAATACCGGTCCAACGAATGTTGTGCATTTCAAACTAACCTAGGCTAGTAGGTAAATAAGTCGGCTGTTTTCACACGCGCATGCGCTGTAGCGACGCCCACGACTGTCCACACTTATACCGTATTTGTGTGCTAGATAGACAATCAAAATAAATATTTTTACACGACATAATGAAATAGGTTTTCTATAACATTACTTGCGAACATGACTGCCTCGATAAAAAGCATTCACTTTGCAAATAACGTAACAAAACTCTGCCTAAGAAGGAAAGTAACAAAGGACTATTTTTTAAGAGTTGTTATCAACATACTTCTTTTCTCTGTCCTTAATTGGCTATTAAGTAATGTTACGTCTGCAATTTAAGAGTTGTTATGTTGATAATTCTATTTTTGTGCTGTTGTTGATAAAGGAGACACTTAAGAACATTAACTTTTATGCTTACGTTTATATTGGCAAGCCGCTAAACGTTTGTTTAAACTGACTGACTTATCTATTTTGCTTTCATAAGTATGAAATTTTATAGTAAGAATATTACTGTTGTAACGTAAAGAAATTTATAACTGCTTTAGTTGTTTAAAATACGTTTTCTTTCTTGATTTTCTGTAATTAAGTTTGAAGATTATTTTCTATTGTTGAATTAATGACAAAGACGTATATAATTCTGAGTGACGTGTGATTACAAACTCAGCCGTGATACGCCGTTTTTTAAAAAGAGATTGTTTTGAATTTTTTCCATTTTTAAGAAACTTTAGACTAAATTGAGGAGCCATATTGATTTTTCCGGGATATGGGTTTGTCCTGGCTGTTGGAAATTTATTTGGATATTAGTTAATTATGGAAGGCGCGAGATGAATACCCTGCCACCTATGGGCGAAGAGTACGCGGAGTATTTTCTGCAAGGGAAGAAGAATGCCGAGTCGGATTATTCTTTAGTTTTGTAATTAAATAAGATAGTGCAACCGCGAGTGAGTGTGTGGTGTCGGGACTTTAGAAGGTATTTTTGGGCCCGTATCGCCTATATATAGGGAAGTTTAATAACTATAAGAGGGCCTCGGCCACATAAGATATTTTGATTTTTCTACACAGATGTTCCGGCTACAAGATTTGACCATGTCTACGTTTTCATCATAACTTGAACAGCTAAGTTCGGACGTTGATTTTTCACCATAGCGCAGATAATCACTTATTCTACATTGCTTTGATTTGATTTTGAAATAATTGTAATCTAATCAACGCAAGAAATTTACCCATGATAAACCTCAATGAAAGTTTTGAGGGTTCTGCATATTAAATAAGCTAGATAATTTTCTGCAGATTTAACACGATTTCACGTAATTTCATTAAAGGGCAATTTTAGTTTATTAAATTTTCTGAATTATTTTATAACGTTCTGAATTAACACAGATTTTGCAATTCTATTTCAATTTCTGATATTATTTCCTACGTAATTTTCTTGATAACTAAAACATTATTGCCCTCTCTGCCGATTTTCTTTTCTAGTAACTTTAGAGTCTTTGCATGCTTATTTATTGGCCACGTGTGTCGTGTTATTTACAGACAGTAAGCGTGGTTAATAATGTTATGCAGGTTGAAATATTGGTTTTGTGCAATGTTTTGTTTATACACTAGTAGGGCAATCTTAGCATACACTGTTTATTCTATCACATTTGGCTAGTATATTATACTGTACTCTATCTCTCCCCTCTCTACCTCTTTTTCTCTTTCTCTCCCTCTTTTTCTCTTTCTCTCCCTCTTTTTCTCTCTCTCCCTCTTTTTCTCTCTCCCCCTCTTTTTCTCTCTCCCCCTCTTTTTCTCTCTCCCCCTATTTTTCTCTCTCCCCCTATTTTTCTCTCTCCCCCTCTTTTTCTCTCTCCCCCTCTTTTTCTCTCTCTCCTTTTATCTCTCTCTCCTTTTATTTATCTCTCTTTCTCTTTCTTTCTCTCTCTCGTAGTATTGCAGTAAGTAACATAAATTATAGACAAAATGTAAGTGAAAGTTCATGTAACCAAAAAGTAAAAGTACTTTAATTCTAACACTTGTGACGTGATTGATTTAGGGAATCACCATATTTTATAACATGGGGCGATTTTTCAAAGGTTTTATTAAAAAAAGTGTGAAGGTACCGTGAACAGACTAGCCTATTGTGTCGGTATACGTCGTACAGAAGATAGATCTGTCCTGTTACTTTTTCGAGCTCATTCATAAATACACATTCATAAGGGTCGCTGCAGCTTATAAATTCTACATATACGAGCATGAAATGAATTTATTTTTTTTTAAATTTTATGTGTGGGAATTCTACTAATCTTTCATGCAAAAGACTGGGCTTTCACAGGAGCAGAGCCTTTTCATTATTTTGTAATATCTAGTAAAAGCTTCCTGGGAATAATGTCCGCAACTTTTAAACTAACCACGTTGTTGGTAAAATTGCCGGGGGAAAAAGTAACTGAGGAAGGGAGAGAGAACACCCACATGCCAGTAATGTGGGTCTGAAAAATAGATATTCCTCTTCTGGCACACAAATCCGCTTGCAGCTTTACCGTGTTTCCGTTCCGTGTCATGCGAAATCCAGCCCCAAACACTCTCGTTTACACGCGGACACACTACATCAAAATCAATATAAAAATTAGTAAGTAAAAAAGGTTTTTAAATACGTAATTTAAAAACAAATATGAATGTATAGCGCACGGTATTGCATTGGGATTTAAACTCTGAATAAAAAATTGTAATATAAAAGCCATTTAATAGTGAATGAGGTTGAAAATAATTGCAAATATTGGAGTAGTAATTCCTTTGGTTTGAGCTCAGCGTTATCAGAGAAGGAAATTCAGCTTTCCGTACGAGGTACAGCGTGTGCTGTGCTACAAAAATGTAGTGCGATGTCTAGTACGATATGAATTAGTTGAAGTGCAAGGTCTACTCTCCTACGTGACAAACTACAGGCAGCGTGGCGTAGTTCTCTCGTGGGAGGATACACCGCCATCACGACCTAGATGCCGAAGTTAGAGCGAAGTAACGTCGCCATTAATATGAGCTGCGGCAGCTCCAGTTTCCCAACACCTCGCACTAAGCCGGGGATTTATTCCCCCGTGGCGTGCCGTTCTCACAGTGACTGCCGAGATTTTATCATCACATTATGAATTATTCTGTGACCCGTATGCTTGTGTGGTTGGCACAGAACCTCACCGTTACAACAGGTAACCGAACAGTTTGGTTTAACAACTCGGTGCTTAAATCTTCAGTCACTCCTTGAAGTGGCGAGATTTCGGCGGTCATGGAGCAGCGCCGGAATGCAAAGTCGGGGGAAACGGGAGATACCCGAGAAAACCCACTGGGAATAGAATCCTGTTCGCCTAGGTGGGAAGCGAGTAGTCTAACCACTACACCACTGGGGCCCCTTGAGTCTCTCCGCGAAGTGGTCTCGAACGATAACAGTTTCTGTCTCCTCGTTACACGAGCACGTCTTCGCCATCGAGGATCCTAATAATGAACGAGTGATTCGCATAGTAAAATTCTAATAGGCCACAAGCCATCAGCACACACGCACATTAGGTCAGTACTTAGAAACGAAATTGCGTGGCAGTTCCTTTGATGTGAGCGTACCCATTCTTTGATTGACTGCGCGAGACTCTGGGAACGAGCCTTGTGTCTATAATTGGCTCCTTCGCGCTGTGGAAGGTTCCCTATTGACAAGTAGATCAACTGACGTTGATTTGCGAACGGCGTTCCGACATGTTGCCGGCCAGTGACGCCATTTTGCTGGCGTGTGCGACTGGAGTTCACGGTATAAGCTGCCGTTTTCACCTCTGTATTGTTATGTACTCTATGGTACCAGTGCTCTCGTCGTAACAAGATCCACGTCTGACGGCCCAGCTGCATGATACACATCGCAACAGTTGCAGATTCTCGGGGGTGAATTGAGGACTTTTGAAACCATCCTTTGAAAATATCGGGTGAGTTCTCGGAGAGGGCGGGAGGAGAGGCGGAGTATTCGTGGCCATAATTCCATATATTTTTATGTATAGAGTATTCCCGGTAAAGTGAGCACTTTTGAAAGCTCTCTCATTTGGAATAATAGTCAATGAGTATATTTTATTTTAGCCTTGGACATTAACTTCCTAGCTATGGATGTCTTCCTGGGGAATTGCCAGGCTGCTTTCACTCGAATCCATAGTTCATCGGTATTGGCTGGTGGCTGAGAATAACACGCTAGTTGTCGAGTGACATTTCTGGCAACATATGATCGGGCTTTGTATTGTTGGAAAATGGTTCTAGGAGCATGCTGAAGGAAGGGTACAACTTAAGTCTCCACGGCGTTCATGTTGTAGCGGTTGCTGTTGAGAGCGCCTACGATTTGTAGCAGCCGAGGTTACCTATGATGTCTAATTGCTTTCCAACCCATCTCGCCCATCGTTCGTGCAGTATGACGCTGGACAATGCATTGTGGAATATGGCGCTCGCCTTGGTATCTTGAACGCGTTTGCTGTCACCAATTTAATCCAAGTTGAAGTGGGAGTGGTTAGAAAACACGACATATTGCCACCATGCACGCTAATGGGTGTGTTCGTGAGCCTATTAGCATGAGCCGTCGATGTTCCAGGCTCAAGGGAATACTCCACAAAAGACTGCTTGCTCGCTGTCCTATGAAAGACAGATGCCATCGAACCGTGTAAACAGACAATGTCAGAACTGTTTCAGTATTCCAGCGCTCTGCTGACGCTCGAGACGAAGCTGTGTGGTCCGTAATTGCCGTGGGGATGAGGTGCCTGTCATCCCGTGGTTTCTCGTGTTTAGTGGTCCAGTTCCGGGTTTTCGACTGGTCCTGTTCTCTCAATTCCGCTGCTTCCACGCTCGCATCACTGTCGTGGCATTGTGCCCTGTACGTGCAGCAAGTTAGCGGTGTGAAAATCCCCNACTGCGTTACTGAATGTTATAATTTTACGTCTTTCCGCGAAACTTTTTAACGCGCGTCCAGTATGCTTATCTACGAAAAGAACACACATTTCAGACGAAGGCTGTCGAGTGCTTTCAAGACGTTACGCACATTATAAAACGGCTTTTTCAGAGCGTTGTATCTCGAAATTTACGCTTCAGATACATATAAAACTACTCAATGGCCCTGCATTGAACCTTCCTATCGCTGAAAGTTGCATAGGTACACGCAATGCGCCGAGAATACTGCACGTATGTTCATAGCTTTGCGCTTAGTGACGATAGCGCACTTAATGCGCGAGGCAGTGTCGCCCTTATCGCTCACGCGCCTCTCGACCTCAAACGCGGAAAACGGCTCCAGGTAGGCGGGTGCCTTAAAAGGTGCCCCTTCATGTCGACGAACTACACTATCTCCAGTAGGAACGTTTACAGCTGACTGACGATGAGCGATCATACTTGTGTGGATCCTAAACAGAGAACGCTGCTGTGTCTGGACATGCTCATTCATTTACTTATTCTAATAAGTTATGCTGACCTCCCGTGACGTATGTTGCGTCGCCGGTCTGCAGTGCGGGAGTTTCTAGGTTCGAATCCTAGGTAAGATATGGGCGTTGGTTTAAATTATGTCAGAAGTTAGTTTCTAAGCCGTCTCCAGATAAGCCTGCAGACGTAACACCGGGATACGTTAATAAGCCCTTTTCAATACAATACATCTAGTAATTTGCATGCTTTCAATTTGCTGAGTTTCGTTTTATTTGCACGTTTCCTTTGTGGTGTGAGTGTATTTGTTTCTAAGAATTTCACAGTGTCGCGTGTTTGACGTTCGTGGCAGTGTTAATTGTTACATCTGACGGAAGCACGCATGGAGGGTCGAGAGAAGAAAGTAAAAATGTAGGCGGCAGTGGCGTGCCTGACTCGCCTTCGGGAGGTCGCGGTTTCGATACCGAGCGGCTGCACTCGGGATTGTTATTCGCAAGTGATTCTCAATCCTCATTCCATGCAAACGGCAGCGCAGACCCTCGCTTTGAACCATCCCAAGCTCTTTTTTTTTTCGCAAGAATAACGTCCTCGTCAGGTATCCTCGTTGCATACAAGTAAATTAAATTTAATGCCTGTGCGTTATTTTCCTTTCCTCAGACAGGGTCACTCACATTCCTGGAGGAGATGAGGCTGGCGCCTTACAGGGTTCATCACAGCTGTTGAAGAAGTGCATTGTAGACAAACGTTACTCAAACTTTTCTTTACCATTGACCACCAGTTGTACAATGTTAACACCTTTTCCAGTTAAAGTACGAAAATGTAAAAAAAGGTATTATTATCATAAAAAGTTGATTACTTGTATGATGTCAATTAAGAGAAGTTGAAGGTAAAGTCGTTATAAAGTAAT
Source organism: Clitarchus hookeri (assembly GCA_002778355.1). Lineage (NCBI taxonomy): Eukaryota > Metazoa > Arthropoda > Insecta > Phasmatodea > Phasmatidae > Clitarchus > Clitarchus hookeri. The sequence goes on from NQII01001313.1 coordinate 277,946, forward strand.
GTTATTTTATTATATTGCAAAACACAAAAGAAAAACGTAAATAACTGAACACAACATTATACAGAATAGACTAAGCAGTATTATCAATATTTGGAGATAGTGTCTCGCATCAGTGTGCATATTCAAAAAGTTTCGCGGGCAATCTAGTCGTTCGCGAATTGCAGTTTCAAAACTCACAGCTGTACACTTTGTATGGCGTGTGATGGCGTAGGCATACATAATATGTAGAGCAAGAGCACTGTGTAATCGCCGATCAGTAGTGAATATTATTAACGGTTTTGTTTGAAGTGCTTTTTTTTTGTTACGAACATAACTGTTTAATATGGTTTATTAGTAGGCTTGCTCTATTCTTCCTCGCTTTGTCTCCCAAAATAATCGCTGAAATGGTCGACAAAAATTATTACCATGAAAGCGCTGCACAACTTACTGGACGAACAGTGCTGTGTGTTTGTGACGCGGAAGAAGCATGATGCGAGCTGGAGAAGAAGAAAAAGAAGAGAGACTAGCCAACATTACTGTGTTTTTGATGTACTTGAAAGTGGTATTCGAAGAGGTGGTCCAAGTTGTTCGCAGATCGTCCTTGAGTCAAGGCGGAAAAATCGCGCAAGTGGCGAAGTGTCTTGATAATAGCCAGCTGCTTTACTCGAAGTGAATAAAAGGAAGTGAAAATAATTTGTTATATATTAATACCACGAGGCACTCGTGCCTCCTCAATTGGCTGCTCGTATAATAGTCGGTGCACGTGAGCAAGGGAGGAATAAAGTCAGGATAATTAATTTTCAACAGCTACTGAACTATTTCAGCTAAACATAAGTTCTATTTTGGTTTATAGCTCTCAAAATACCGACATGAGTGGTCATGTCGGTGATTTGAGTCTGTTTTTCAAAGTGACGGTTTGTCGATTTTATAGTACATAGAAAAAAAAAGNAGTGGTCATGTCGGTGATTTGAGTCTGTTTTTCAAAGTGACGGTTTGTCGATTTTATAGTACATAGAAAAAAAAAAGTGAAACATACTTGTGGGTTTTAAAGAAGTAAACATGTTGGTATTTTTTCTGAGCGCTACTCTGTTTNAAAAAAAAAGTGAAACATACTTGTGGGTTTTAAAGAAGTAAACATGTTGGTATTTTTTCTGAGCGCTACTCTGTTTTTTTCCATATTTCCAAAGAGTCCAAAATTAATGTCATTGACGTAAAGGTTTTTTCTTGTAATATAGTTTCCGGTAGCTGTATTGCAGAAATATCGAGAACTACAAATATACAAATAGTGGATGATAATAGCTACCTGTCGACCAGTTTCTTCTTACTTGTGTTGTTACAAATGTATGGGCTGTTTGATTTTAAATAACCTGTAAACTTCGACTTCATATACTTTTTTTCTTAGAGAACAGGGTCACAATTTTTGCTTAACATTTCAGTAGAAAAATAGTTAGCCTAATACACAGCTGCCTTTGTGACAGCTCTTACAGCATTGTGTAGCAGTTTTTGTTAATGTGATTTTGAGACTGGAAGGAGAATACCAAAAATATGTCAGTTGTACTTTAGTTCCTGCTTATAATTACCAGAGAACAGCGTCAGTACCAATGCCGACGAGATAATGGAGCAGTTTTTTGTGTACAGAAGAAAAAAATCTGACGAGCCAAAGTTTGCATTTAAAAACTGTAAGAATAGCCGATATACCTTGTCGCTACTTGACTTTCAGTCTCGGAATGCGGGCGGAGTATTGCGTGGACTTCGCCCGCGAATAGGCTAGGCTCCTTGCCCCTCCCGCCACATAGAGGTGCTAATATTAGCCCGGCTGAAACAGGTGTTTGGGGGAGATTCCGAAATGTCGTCGAGACCGCTGCCAGCATCTCTGCCTCAACTTGTTTACGTTCATTGCCCGTGTACGTGGGCTAAACAGAGGTGATCTGTTCGCTAGCCAGGAGGTCTCTTTGCACTACCCGTCCGGAAAACGTAACGNGTACGTGGGCTAAACAGAGGTGATCTGTTCGCTAGCCAGGAGGTCTCTTTGCACTACCCGTCCGGAAAACGTAACCTTAATCCTTGCTTTTTGCGCCGAATGGAACAGTTTTGAAATCGAGGAATTAAAAAAAAAACAGCTGCTCGTAACTGCATAACTCTGATGAATACCCTATAATTTATTCTGAACTGCGGATTACGCATTATAATAACGATACTTAGGCTTTGTGAGAGTGTATGCAACATTAAGTAGAGAAACAGTAGTATTGAGTAAGTGTTTCAATATTTTATTTTTTTTAAATGTCGTATAGCTTGCTCTGCCTCCACAGCCCATGCACACGTGATATAGACATGGCAGCTCCAAACGGAAAACAGTTGCGTATTTCTTGAGGTTTCTTTTATGCCGTGCAATGTTGGAACTTGCTGAGTGTAGGTGACAACACAATTATTTTTATACAATTGTGGTTACTTTTCCATTTATTATATCGGTACACCATAAGGGGCTAGAGTAGTCGCTTGACGAACTAGGTAAAAATGTATAATGGCACAGCAAGACACTGTATTGTTTGTAACTGCGAAGTGTACTATCCCCTTTCAGTTCTGCTTACATAAAATATGGATAAAACATAGGGTTACAGGCTCTACGTTTTTCAGCATGTAATCTACCGCTGTCAGTACTATTTCTATACTTTTCCCTCGTCCTATTTTTAGAAGAAAAATAACATTATACAATATTTCCATGCATATGAAACTGCGCATGAAACGTTTAAAGCCATTTATCTAAGTATTGTTTATTTTAGGTTTCAAAAGTGTTTCCAGTGCCAGTTGTAATCGATGTCATTGAAATTGTGGCCCCCATCAACAAAGACAAAGCGTACAACACTCTTCACCATGGCCACGACTACTCTGTAAATGTGCAAATGTTAATGGTGTACCCTACTTTTTGTAATTGAAGTTTATTACTTTAATTTGATTTATCATCAGTTATTATTTTCCGCTGACCTGTGCCAGGATACCTAACGGTCAAAATTCAGAATTTTGGTTATCCGGACTGGACAAATGGCCACTTCATTTGGCGCTAGAGTGAGGTCATGGACGAGCCGAAGAAACTGCGTAGGGCGAAATCAGGGCATTTTTATATAAATGACATGTTCCTTAAAATGAATATATTTTTTTAATGCACAGCTGTAAGCCACGAAATTCCAACGTATGGGGTTTTCTGATAGTATCTGGAAGAATGACCAACAATAACTTTACTGCGAAAGGCGCTACCTGTAAAAACGAATTACATTCGCTGTAATTATACCTGGACTTGCGAGTTGCCCGAGGTCTTAGTTGGGCGACATTATATAGCGGTTTTACAAGGGGGTAGGGGTGTACGATACGTCGCATTTCTGTTTATATTACCTAAGTATGGTAAAACTTTAAAGCCTACGCCGATGAGCCGTTACATTATGACCACAGTAATGTGAGCACTTTTTGAAGCCGTCTCATTTGGAATAATAGTCGATAAATATATTTTATTGTAGCCTTAGACATTAACTTACGAATCCGGTGAAATATATACACTGTGTTTATTACTTACATGGCGATATTTATTTTAAAAAGTGGCAGAAGGAAAAAAAAAATGGCTTGTAGGAAAAACGTAACTAGGGCCTTAATAGTGCTCACTTCATCGTGAACATCCTAATACGCTGTATGACCATCTTTAGCCTGCACAACCGTTGGCACTCAGCGAAGCATTGATTCAACACGGCGGTGTAAGGCATCCTGGNATCCGTCGTTTTCGTGTCATAATTTCATGTTCAGAGGTATTATTAGAAATGTTTGATTTCAGAAAATTTACAATTTACGAGTTGTTTAATACCTCTGTGTATAATTTTCACTGTTTTTTGATTTCTTGTTTGCAAAAAGACACGAACTTATTGATAAAATATAAATGTGTTCTCGACTTTTTACAAGCAGATAACACACAATTAAAATTACGCATAAAAATATTAAACAACTCGTGAAATGTGAATTTTCTATAATCGTATATTTCCAGTAATTACTATGAACTTGAAATTATGACGCGAGAATGAAGAATTTCTGCAAAGGTTTGGAGGGGGGTGGAGGTGAGAGGAGGAGGAGAGAGAGAGAGGAGAGAGGAGGAGGAGGAGGAGGAGAGAGAGAGAGGAAGAGGGAGATAAAAACAAGTACGTAATGCTGTAATATAGATGCGTAGCTGTTTCATACGCCATTGCAGAAGTATGTAACTATTAAACAAATCTAGCTGCTGCCATACTGATTTGATATAGCAATACTGTAGTGCACAGCTCATGTTGAAGATAATGCACCTACAATGAACTATTTAAATTTATTTAGTAGTACATAACAGAAAACAAACCATTCTGTTCCTTCTATCTACCCGTGTTATTTCTTAACTACTAGTACATACATTTACTTCTGAAAATATCACATCAATAACTGGCCTGAGTTGCAACTACAGCAGCGCGCAATCGTTAAATCACAAAGGTGACCTTCCTTGATGTATGCATACCATATGTAACATTGTTTTTAAATTCTACTTTATTAGACTGCACAAGAACGCGTGCCTCTGGTTGACTGTAACACCAGATAATGAATTAGGGTAACATATATTTAATTCAATGAATAAGCAAATTGTGCAATATCGATGCTAATTTAAAGAGCGAATGAAGTGAGTGAAGAGATTTGCGTGGCTTTTAACACCGAGGTTTTGAGAGCCGATGCAGGTGAAGCGAGGTGAGTATGGAGCAGCGCCGGAATGAAAGGGTGGGGAGAAATGGGAGATCCCCGAGAAAACCCGCTGACCAGCGGCATCGTCCGGCACGATTCCCACGTGCGAAAATCCGGGAGTGACCCGGTTTTTAGGGCATAACCTGCCTAAAAAATGAGTAAGAATAAGTTATGATACGGAAATTATTGTTCGCCTACCTAAGATTAATTATATTCAGGCTAGGGAAAAAAAGAGTTTTCTTATGTGAGAGTTTGGCATAGGGAAAATTTCGGCCGCAAGGTGCGCAGTGTTCCAAGGTCTCTTTCAATAAAAAATTTTAAGCCATGTGAATAATAAGATAAAGATTTATCTTAGTTACGTACGTATTTATTTTATATTTTATTTATGAATGTTGCAATTATTTTGTTTTTTAACGTAGAAAATAGAGAAAATCCGGTACACATGCGACACTAGCGCCTGCGTAGTGGCGAAAGATTTTAGTTGTCAACTACTATTTGACTATGCTAAAAGCACTGAGCTTCCCCAGTAAAATGAATCTTAGCCTACTACGCTTCTATTCTCGGAGACGTGAGCAGTGGAAGAGGGAATTTCGAGTCCAGTGATTATTGTTCAGTCATTGATTACTAGGTTATATACTTTTAATTAACGGTAAAATAAATTCAACGGGCGTCGGTAATAATCGTTAATAATCTTTTTTTTATAGATTAATCACGGTTAAGTAAGCACTTTTTGAAGGCCTCTCATTTCGAATAATATACAATGAATATATTTTATTCTAATCTGAGACGTTAACTTTCGAGTATACCAGTATATACACTATGTTTTTTTTTACTGACATGGCAATATTTATTTTGAAATATGGTGGAAGGAAAAAAAAAGTCTGATGGGGGAAAAAAAGTAACCAGGCCCTCAAAAGTGCTCATTTTACCGTGATTAGCCAATAGTTCAGGCGGCGGCGCGCCTACAGGTATATCATAATGTAAAAAAAAAGAGCGAGTTTAGCAGTACTGGCAGTAGGTAGCAGCACTAATAACGTGAAGCTCGTCACTAGATCCCGACATGTTTGCTTCTGTACGCAAACGGCGGGATCTAGAGATTCTCACATTAAAAGTTCGATAAACCGACGCTAGATAGGATGACCAGTGCTCGGAGAACCCTGAGTGGTTATAAATTTGGCGTTGACATTTCCGCTGTGATATTGACAAATTACACGTGTTTCGTCCATAGTGGGAATGGTAGAGTGCAATAACCAATCTCCGGCTGCGTTCAAATGGACCATTTAGTAGCGTTCACTTCGGACGCAGTCGATAGCGATTTGTTCAACGTTCGTTGCGATTGGAGTTTTTTTTTGTTGTAAAATTGGTTATACTTTTAAAAACGAATTACTAAAATAACAAAAATACCATACACATGAGTTGAGTAATTCGGGTAAGTTCCAATTCAAACATAACCGTGTTCAAATTGGCTTTTTTTTCTAACAAAATGGTCATGTGACCCGTTTTGTCTACAAAATTTGGGACGTATTTTTGTAATTTGTGTTTTGCTTTTTGTCAGCTTTGAAGCTCAAATTACNGCTGTAAGCCACGAAATTCCAACGTATGGGGTTTTCTGATAGTATCTGGAAGAATGACCAACAATAACTTTACTGCGAAAGGCGCTACCTGCAAAAACGAATTACATTCGCTGTAATTATACCTGGACTTGCGAGTTGCCCGAGGTCTTAGTTTGGCGGCATTACATAGCGGTTTTACAAGGGGGTAGGGGTGTACGATACGTCGCATTTCTGTTTTTATTACCCAAGTATGGTAAAACTTTAAAGCCTACGCCGATGAGCCGTTACATTATGACCACAGTAATGTGAGCACTTTTTGAAGCCGTCTCATTTGGAATAATAGTCGATAAATATATTTTATTGTAGCCTTAGACATTAACTTACGAATCCGGTGAAATATATACACTGTGTTTATTACTTACATGGCGATATTTATTTTAAAAAGTGGCAGAAGGAAAAAAAAAATGGCTTGTAGGAAAAACGTAACTAGGGCCTTAATAGTGCTCACTTCATCGTGAACATCCTAATACGCTGTATGACCATCTTTAGCCTGCACAACCGTTGGCACTCAGCGAAGCATTGATTCAACACGGCGGTGTAAGGCATCCTGGGGTATCTGATACCACAAGCG
>NQII01001313.1:294846-322229 GCA_002778355.1 Clitarchus hookeri
GGGGGGGGGGGCAAATACAGTTTAATTTTGTTATCAGTTCTGAGAGGAGTGCAAATGTGAAGCGGGCAGGTCAACTGAATTAAATACACCATTCGCAACTTATCATAGAAGTCACGCAACATGTCTCAGCGACGCTGTATTTTAAGGCCCTTGATATACATTGCAACGTGTCTGAAATTAGCGTGTTCTTAAAAAAATGAACTGTTCATATTTTACAGCGTGCTTATACATGGAAATAAAATACTTCATACCATTTAGTGATGGCATTTTCAAGGCATCATGCATTTTATAAACATTATTTTGGAGCCCTTCAGCATAGTTAAGCCCGAAATTTTCGAATTGCTGTGTCTTAAACCATACTAACCTGATACATTGGAAATTATAATGCATGGATGCACTGGTGTTTACTACAGACTTCCCACCAACGAAATTATAGATCCAACACTTAGTAACAAAGTTGAACGTTGCACGATGAAAATACCGCACGCCTGTTAAGTGCCTTGCTCGTAGAGAAGATACATCTTTAAATGTTGTAGCTAACGTCTCCCTGAGCACTAGAGTATTTACTCGTACTTAACTCGCACAAACCTTTCACTAAGCAAGACGTGCGCTGATTGGTCGCGGAATGCTGTTGCAGCCATAGTCTGTTAGCGGTTTCTTCACACTTTCTGAATCAAACCTTTGAAAAATCACCCAATGTATGACGCGTTTGTTTGTTTCTTAAATATGTGATATATATCAAGTTTTTTTTTTTTTAGTTATACTAAGAAAAAAATTATAGCATTTTTCGTAAAATTGAACTTTTACTCATTTTCACTCACAAATTATAATATTTATTTGATAATTAATATGAATGCAAGCGGGGAGAAAATAGGTGTGTTGGCAATGCCTAGTAAGAAATAGTTCTCATATAAAATGTTATTAAACTCAGTGCGCACGAATGGTGTGCGTTGTCCCTTTGGTGTAATTTCTAAAACTTATTTAAAGCTTTGTCTGCATGAGGCGGATGAATATCTGGGAAGTAGAACTTTAGCAGGACTTCAGAAAAGCTGGAAGTAACTGTGAATGAAGTACAGTATAAGAGAAACGCCGAAGATCCTCATCCCAGACGCGGGGATGAAGTTTTCGGACGCACTCAAGTAACGACGGTCAGCGAGTCAGGAGACGTACATCAAAACTCGACGAGGAATAATTATCATGGTCGATTAGAGCTGGAATCGACGTGTCTATACGGTCGATTTAGAACAAAGATGATTCTACGCTTGAAGAGCGAGACGGGAACATTTGTCACAGTTAATTAATTCTAGCCAATGTTACGTTCGGTTTGTCGTCCGATGACTGAGCCAGAACAATGACGTCATGGCTGAGTAAAGATTGTCACCGAACGTCGCTAGTGCGCAGCTGGCGGAGCACTTTCGAAATCCCAGTTTCTTCTTTATATTCACTGTGTATCCATCCGCGTAATGTAAAAATTAACACTGCCACGGACCTAGCGTCCTTTAAGTGACAACGTACAATTGTTGCGAACATAAATGTTTTCTACTACGCCAGTTATTGCTCTCACATTTATTATATAATTAAAAGAAACGATATCAGCGACCACCAATTTTGAGTAAAATATTACACTTTTATTATGACTTTAACATATAACACTGTCCTTTTGAAATCGACATGTGAAGAACCCTGCCCCTAAGTTAATTAATTTAACATTACTCGGTGACTGACTCGCTCCCACAAAGTTGATAAAAATGTAGGAAAAGTAGTTCCTTATCTGAAAGTTGTATTTGAAGTATTACGTTTGAATTTTTGAACATTGAGTTTATTTTATATAGTTTCTCTTCTGTCTTGTGCACATGTGAGTGAGAATCTGCATATTAGTAACAAATTTACGTTCGTATAAATTTCATTATTACACTTGATTGCCGTGTGGATAAAGTGAATCAGTCTACGACAATGTTAATTTCACATATGATGGACGGATCCGAAATAGCTACGAAAATAGCTCCTAATTTGGTTTCTCGTAAGTGCTCAGTTAAAAGTGAGTATCGTGTATCTATTTATAATTCGCTGCCAACTTTATTGCAGATATACTATACCAGTCGGTATACGTAGAAATATATGCAGTTAAGAACAAGGACTTTTTAAAAGTTTGTTTTAAAAGGAAAATTAATTTACAGATAACCATTTATTACTTCAAGCGGAGGCCACGGGTAAAACTGTAAATCACGCATTGCGTTGTCTCGGTAACAGAAGTGAGACACAAACGTTTTTGAATCGTGTATTCGAGAAACGCACCAAGTCAAAAAGTTGCCATTTTGTGATTTTAATGGCTACAAACCAATATGGCCAAGCCGAAACTTGTGGCATAGAAAGGAGCTAAGTTTGCACAGTGCATATAAGAGAAACAATTTGTTGAATGTGGTTATGCTCCAAAGAACAGTACTAAGTCAATGACTAAATGCGTTTCTCCACCACACTCAGTTTACGACTTAATTCCTTTCTCCACCACACGTAGCATTACTAAGTTCCTGTGCCTGCCACATGAAGCACTGCGCACTATAAATGTGTAGTTTTGTTATATCTTTACCTTGCGACGTAAACGTAAATATCCATAGAGTATACACCTATTGTTTGCTAATGTGTTGGCTTATCTATGGGCTGTAAGAGTCGAATCATCTGATCGGGTTACTGCAGTATTGTATGGCAACATCATTATCAAGGCAAATGGCATGTCTCCAAAAAGTAAGCCATAGCCAGAAACCTACAAACATAGTGTTATTAAACGTGCTAGAGCAAAATGACTGGAACGTGTGAATTATAAAGGGACATACGTGCAAGCCACGAAAACAGGCAATGACTGCCAGTAAGTAAATTAAAAGTAGTTAAATTGTGTAATGTAAGTTTAGTGAAGATCGCTGCAATATGATGCAAAGTGTAGATAATTTCGGTGTGTATTTCGAAATATTTTCAGGTGTAGACAGAAGTGTTGCCAAATGGTAAGTGAAGGCTCTCGGATGACCATCCTGTCCAAGTTTCTTGACCTCCCAAACAAGGCTATACAAGACTTACATTTGTGACGTCTGATTGAGAAAAATTACATGAAGACTAGGAGGCTGAGAAAGGAAAATGCTAAACAACGTGTCGCAAGCTTCTCATATTTTGTTATGGATGGCAACAGCAGAAAGAAGGTATGTCGCACTGCCTTTATGAGCATGCATGGCATCCGTCAAAAGCGACTCTTCCGAATAACAACCCTTCTTCTTAAAGGTGATACACCCAGAGACAAAATAGGTACCAATCCTAATCCAAGAAAGATACCAGAAAATGTCATTAAACTCGATATCCGACCACATCTGGCCATTTCCCTTAAAGGTCACAAATTATAGGGGACAAGATGTTAAATATTTAGATTCTCGTCTCAGTATTGTAAAAATGCATAACATGTTTGTCACAAACCACCCAGAGTGCGGAATCACTTATAACTTCTACAGGGCTTATTTTGTTGACAATTTTAATTATAGCTTTGGACGACCGCAGATTGATGTTTGCAGCAAGTGTGAGGAATTGACAGCTAAACTTAAGAGCCTGCATTTCTGTGAATCAGCTAAGCGTGCTGCTCAGGTTGAGTACGATGTCCATAAAAGAAGTAAACTATTTTTTAGGTGTTTGCAGGACTGCACAAAGATGTAGAAAGGGAACTATGTTGCAGGCCTAGCCTTTGATTTCATGCAAAATCTGCCTCTGCTGAACATCCCAGTTCAAGAGGTTTTTTTATATGAGGCAGTTGTGGGTAAATGCATTTTGTATCCATAACTTCGAAACAAATGACTGCGTCATCTACGTGTATCATGAGGGTCGAGCAAATAAGGGCGCGAACGAAGTTTGTTCCTTCTTGAAAGATTATATTGATGAATTTGTATCTTAAAAGGTAGAGCACTCATATCTTATCTCTGATGGATGTGCAGATCAAAATAAAAACCACACTATGATACGGATGTGACTAGGCCTAGCAGCATCACAAAAATTTAAGACCTTCAGGCATTACTTTCCAGAGAGAGGCCATTCCTTTCTACCCTGTGACTGGGGTTTTGGGGTGTTAAGAAACAGCTGAAGAAAGTGGATCGCATTTACACTATTGAAGAATACGTGTGCATAATCGTAAACAGCAAGTGAAATGTTGTAACTAAGATGGTGGACTCTAATATGGTGCCCTGCATGTGTCCATATCAGATGAAAACTCATCAAAGGATACACCTCGTTCTGGAAAGATTCGCTTTGCACCTTCTTCATTCAAGGAATTCAGGTATAACGCTGATGCGCCTGGTGTTCTTGAAGCTTTGCCTTTCATTGATTCTCTTGTGAAACACACGTTCAGTCTTGGGAAAGGTAATTTAGACACATGTTCCATGAATCCTGTACAAGCTTATCCAGAAGGCAGAATTCACATTAATCCCAATAAAATTGATGACGTGAAAAAACTTGTGAAATATGTTGTAGATGAAAATGCCAAGAGCTGTTGTGATGATTGTATCATAGGCAAGATTCTCGTGTCCCAGTGATGATCATGAATAAAATATGTTGTATGTCGTAATTATTTGCATAAAGGAGTAGTAATATTGCGTACAAGTAAAAATGCTGCTGCAAACAAAAATCGGAACAAGTTCTAATTTTTTTTCAACTTTGAATTNGGAACAAGTTCTAATTTTTTTTCAACTTTGAATTTAGATAATATTGCATATAACTGTGCAATTCAAATACATTATTTGTGTGTTTCATTATAAATAAATAAAACTATGTTTGATTTTTACTTTTATTTTTTCTTACAGTANGACACATGTTCCATGAATCCTGTACAAGCTTATCCAGAAGGCAGAATTCACATTAATCCCAATAAAATTGATGACCTGAAAAAACTTGTGAATAATGTTGTAGATGAAAATGCCAAGAGCTGTTGTGATGATTGTATCATAGGCAAGATTCTCGTGTCCCAGTGATGATCATGAATAAAATATGTTGTGTTGTATGTCGTAATTATTTGCATAAAGGAGTAGTAATATTGCGTACAAGTAAAAATGCTGCTGCAAACAAAAATNTTGTATGTCGTAATTATTTGCATAAAGGAGTAGTAATATTGCGTACAAGTAAAAATGCTGCTGCAAACAAAAATCAGGAACAAGTTCTAATTTTTTTTCAACTTTGAATTTAGATAATATTGCATATAACTGTGTAATTTAAATACATTATTTGTGTGTTTCATTATAAATAAATAAAACTATGTTTGATTTTTACTTTTATTTTTTCTTACAGTANAAATACATTATTTGTGTGTTTCATTATAAATAAATAAAACTATGTTTGATTTTTACTTTTATTTTTTCTTACAGTAGTTTTAAACAGCTAACGTAACATATTTTCCTAGAAATATATTTATTGTAGTGCCTTTAGTGGAGAAAGGCACTAAGTCCAAAATGTTATAAACTTTGTACATGTTAATGTAATGGCTTTATCACAGTCATTTTAGTTATTACAAACGTTCAACAGTGACCTAAATTAAACATTAAATTGTTAAAACTGTTGGTTCTAGCATGCCGAATTTAATCGGTTTTATGCTCACCTGAAAAGTAAAAATTTTGGACTTGGTGCCTTTCTCAAATTAGTAATAACTTAAAAAGTGCCACCTTCCAAGTCGGTGGTAAATCGACTTAAGTACAACAGTCATCGACGTAGCATATTTAGACTAACTTTATCATCACGTATTGAAATCACAACCCAACCATGAATCTGTTACACATGCAATAAATTGCGCAGAAAATTTATGTTACATTAAAACAACCACAAGATGCTGTGGCTCGCGAATTAATTAATACTCAACAACTTTTTATTTGTGCAGTAAATGTGAATTTTAATGACAAACTATGTTAGGCAATTCCTTTCGGAAAAATATGTGGCTCGATACATGGAGGCAAACTTCCGTAAAAGTATAACTGAGGAATGGATTCAATAATCTAATATATAAAATTCTCCCGTCACAGTGTTAGTCACTGAACTCCTCCGAAACGGCTGGACCGATTTTTATGAAATTTTTTATGTATACTCGGTTGGTCTGAGAATATATTTATATCTATTTTTTACACCCCTAAGTAATAAGGGTGGCCACCCCCAAACAATTTTTTTTTATTGTTTGAACAAAATTTTTTATTTTTTATTTTTTTATGATGTGGCATCAAAAAATACATACCCTCCTAAATTTTCACCCTTCTACCACCAACCCTTATTTTTTTATAGCGATATTAGTAATTTAATAAATTTTACCCTAGGTCGATAACTGATCAATTATCATCGATCATTTATCGATCTAGGTTACAATTTATTCCCACCAGGTGTCTCCCAGTGACACAGCAAAACAACGTTTGCCGGGTCAGCTAGTACTGTAATAAAACTATAGTAGGCGGAACTTTATTCACACGTTTTCAATTTTTAATTCATAAAGATATTAGAGTGCTGAAAAAGTTATGACAATCATGAAACCACACAATAATAAAAAAAAAGGGGGGGGGCGTATCTTTTTTTTTGTATTGTAGTTTGTTTTTCCTTAATAAATTACTGATAATTGTAGAATGGTATTTATTTCTATACCAAAGTTAACGAACAGGTCACTGTGGTGAACACCGTCAGCTAACGACCTTTCCAAGCAAATGTCACATAAAATAATGGCTGCTTTTGAAGCCCGGCAGGTAGATAACACTTTCAATAGCATGTATAACCCAGGTTATTGTCTTGGGTGTATATGTGTATGTACTAGTAAAAATTATATAAAATTTGAATCAAACAAAATGTTCTGTACTTTACACGATGTTTTACCTTTCTCAGTAATTTATATTGATAGACGTATCTCTATCTAAGGCAACATGTATTTTGCCAATACAAGAATCTTTTTTCTATTAGAAAAAAATTAAATTATTTTTTACATAGAACGTTAAGGGTCTTAAAAAGTTGGGGCATACTCATACTCCAAACTATGGAAACATCATAAAAGTAATTAATTAAAATACTGAAATAATTGTTTTAATAAATTGAATTATTTTTAATACATTTAACATACTTGTACGTATTTATATGAGGATATACGGCCGTCACCCTTAGACGTAAAATCTGTTTTCAATACTTAAAAAAAAAAAAACTATTATATTGAAACATTTATGTTTAGTCATGAAAATTAACTACGCTTGTTCAAACTTTAATACGGCTAACCCCGTTCTATTGGAAATTTAATTCCATGCCATAAATGCCCACTAAACTTTGTGGTAGGTGGTTTCACCGTTCCTGAGACAAATTTTATAGAATTTATAGATTCGGACGACTGTTATTGTACAACGTGACAGGCACGGGATATGTTCCCTTTCAAAGAAGGCTGTTGTGTACTTTTATTAGGAATAAAAATGTGACTCAGATTGGTGTACTAATTGGGAAGACATAACAAAACACTACATAATTTTGGATTTAAGTACTCTAAAGTAACCAACACTCCGTTTGCACTACACTAAAGTCAATGCATTTCATTTAAGTAACGTGATTGAATTTCGCACTTTGAGAGTTTAGCTACGCGGAAGTACGCGGGTCTAGTACCTACAGGTTCCTGTAAAGTGGTTTTATTATTTACGTAAAAAAAGACGTCTGTGCCCTCTTACTCATTACCACCGCGTGGTTTTATTCTCTACGTTAAAAAAAATACCTCTCTGCCCTTTCGCCCATTAGGACGAGTTATTTATTTTAAATAATAAGTCAAGTAATAAATAATACACATTGTTCAGAGTGAAATATAAACTAAGCACTTTTTCCAACCAAACTGTGGAAAAACTCCGTAATTTTAACTTTATATATTTGAACGGACACCAGTGTAGTTAACGGCGATTAGAAAAAGTATTCTGAATGTTAGCGTCGTTTTAAAAGCTCGATGTTAATATTTGTGAACAGTGTATTCGTTTCTTTGTTTTCTTGTTGTTTTACGCACTCAATAGGAATAACTGGAACACCANGTTTCTTGTTGTTTTACGCAATAAATAGGAAGAACTGGAACACCAGTAACTTTAATACGTTCCTAAAAATTTATGAATAAAGATATTGGGTCTACGACAATGTTAGTTTTACGCGCGGCGGAAGAATGCAAAATGGAGATAAAATAAATCCTGAAAAGGGATTTCAAAAGTGCTTAATTAATTGCACACATCTTCTGTTGTTATTACTCCAGTGTCTGCCTCGTGACCTCGCTTTTTTAATTTATGTTATACTGCACTTTTATAATACTGTGTTAAAGAATTTTAATAGCTTAAAAGAAAATTATATTTAGAAAAATCTGTATAAAAATTATTAGCGAGAGTTCTGTAATTTTTGAAACTACATAAGTTTTGTGCCACCAGAAAGAGCCACTTGGTTTTTGGTGGCTTCCAAAAATCTTAATTTCCTTCAGCAGCGTTCACAAATCTTATATATGGGCTGTTCACTGTAAACTGAGCACTTTTGAAGGTCCTGATTAAGATTTACTTGTATTCACATTGTATATCCTTCCACCATATGTGGTGTAGTGGTCAGACTATTCGCCTCACACATAGTCGAACGGGGTTCGATTCCCGGCGTGGTCGTTCCCGGATTTTCGCATGTTGTAATCGTGCCGGACGCTGCCGCTGGTCGGTAGGTTTCCTCCCTCGCCCTTGCATTCCGGCGCTGCTCCATACTCACCTCACTTCACCACTATCAGCTCTCAAGGCCTCGATGTTAAGGTGGGCGCCTGGGTAGGCCGCCGAACGGTGTGCACAGCTCCAGCACAAAAAGTTTCATTAAAAAACCGTCCAACGTGCCGAAGTGAGATCTGCTTACGAATATCATTTACGAAACGTTACGCGTCTGTATGTGTTTTTTCCAGTTTCTCCATTTCTCTCTAAAGCATGTTTTTGCGATAGTGAAAATTGCTCAAGCAATTGTTTTCGCGGTAATTTTTCTTTATCTATGAACATTGCGGTGCATAACATTAAAAAAGGAATAGGGATGTGCATAAAATCTTTATTTTTATTATAACGTCATAAAATGGTAGGGTCTCCGCTGAAAGTTGACCTTGCATTAGACCATATATGACTGTGCGCGGCGCACTCTTTGCGGTCTACCGCAGAAACGGTTGATCGTATGAAAAAAAAGTTCAAACAGAAGTTGTAGAGAATTTTATATTCTACAGCTTTTATAATAAGTGAAAATCTTATTTAAGCAATAAAAAGCGAGATATTCGCGAAAAACCGATTTTTATGACCTTTGACCTTCAATATCTTAAGACGCGGACACGATAACATTGGTGACTTTTGAGACAACATTAAGAACGACAAAACAAAGGCTTATACCAATTTACAGCTTATTATCTTTCATTCCGAGGTGAAACCCCTAATATGACTGGGCTATAGAGGCTATGAGAGAGTTGATGCGCATGTCTCGGTCGCCCCTACCGCTCCCACGCTTTTAGGCCTCAGACGTGCAAAATCCCTTCAACCAGGCTGCCACCTTAAGAGCCGACCAAATATCTTCTCTCACTTAAGACATGGAACTACTTTCCCTCCGTCGTTATCAACATATCTTGTACTGGGCGCATGCCAGTCGGTTCACCCTTTAAAATGCATGCAGGTAAGCGGCAGAGATATTTTTCAAAAGTTGATTTCAAAAGTGCTTGATTTATCGTGAACAACGTATAATACACGTTTTCGTGTTAAGTGTTGAAAGAATGTGATTATCGTCCTGTTTTTATCACANTATCGTGAACAACGTATAATACACGTTTTCGTGTTAAGTGTTGAAAGAATGTGATTATCGTCCTGTTTTTATCACAAACATATGCTTTCTTTGTGGTAATGTAATATTCGCCCTCTTTCAGTGATGGAATCATGAAATTGTGCAACTTTTCAAATAAACGGTATGTGGTTAATGTCCTTTATTTTACCAAACAGGAACCACTATTTTTAACTGATGTGTACATTATAACAACGAAGCAAATGTATGTTATAGACTGCTTCAAAAATAAAGCACAGTAAAATAGCTGAACAATATTTTAGAGACTTTAATTTTCGTGAGTTTATTATATCAATCCATTCAGACCCAGACTTGACAGTTGTATACATTATGCACGCGTGGGTAATTTTTGGTCTGTACCACACACTGCGAAGCTCAGCGACCAATGATCATACCTGTGTGTAAATGATCCGCAAACAGTGATACCGGTGTAGGTAACAATTGGTTCATATAACTGTAGTCAAACATATAGCCTACAGCTCATTGGCTGTGACAACGAAACAACTGTTGTGGTGACTTAAGGAGGATGTATCGTTGCCATCTTGGATTNCTACAGCTCATTGGCTGTGACAACGAAACAACTGTTGTGGTGACTTAAGGAGGATGTATCGTTGCCATCTTGGATTTACGTATTTTCCTCCATGATTTAATTATCGGAGTCAATATTTAAAGCCAAGCTAGTCAAGGCATAGTGAAAATCGTAACAGTTATTTCGAAATCCAACTTTTTTTTCTTACATGATTAGTTTCACATCTGTAATCGGAATCAAATATTACCTACTTATTTAATAATGTATGTTCCAAATGGGAAAATACAGGTATAATTGAAACCGTACAAATTTAAAAAAAAAAATTCGTTGAGTAGTCTTTTATGTCACGTCTAGCTTTGATTTTTTTATTTCTGGTCATAAATTTTCATTACGAAGATTCGTAAGAAAAATCGAACGTGGAATGGATACTATCCCCTTAAATATAGCACGCATCATTAATTTGTTTTGTTCGCAACACCTGAAACCATAAATAAAAGTGGGTCTAAAAGGGTTAACCCGTTCAGCCAAATGTGTCCACGATCGTGAACATGTTGCAGATAAAGGATATTTATGGCCAGTGATGTACACAGCAAGGCGCCTGTGCTTGGTGTGTTGGGCGTCTGCCTTGTAAGTCATCTGATTTGCCAAAAGTTTCTGCACCTCTCGTTTACTGGTAGTCTGTTCAACGGTTATCTGAGCGCTTTTGGAAGCACTGCCTAATATCTATTTATATGCCCCTTTTGTATCCTTCCGTCGTATGTAAAATTATTGTTGCTACTGACCCTCTCACTTTACTCAGTCGGCAATTATGAAATTTCTGAAATTGTTAAGAATGCAACTATATTAACAATATGCTAATTCTCACTCTGATCTGCGTAAAAAAAGACAAAATATATGTTCAAAAAAATGCTGTGGCCCCAAATGTAAAAATAACACTTCGAATACGACGAAAAAAAATGTGGGACTAATTTCCGGATTTCAGTGCCAACTTCCAGTCAGCGTGTCCGTTAAAATACATGATGTTAGGGGCAGTGATATTCCTCATAGGTTGATTTTAAAAATGCTCGGTTTACTGGAATGGGTTTTAGCACAGAGTGCTTGCTGGTTCTAAGAAGCACACCCGACACAAGTACAGCACACGCCAAAATATTTCACGACTCGAGACCATAAATTAATTCGGGGCCCGAACGGCCTAACGTTTGCTTGGTCTTAACTTGTCCAGAGCATTTGAAAAATATTCATTTCCGTGAGTTTACTGCATAACGATTTGATTACTCGACTGGAAAGTTTTTTTTTTTGTGTATTTTCTTTCGGATATTTGAAAGCAAGGTGCATGTTTCGGAAGAACTTTTATGCGTAGCTAGTTTACCTGCAATGCAGCGATAAGACAGAAACAAGAGTTTTTTGTCACATCGGTGCGGAATGTTGTATCCGCGTTGTTTATTTGTTAGAGCTGGCTCTGAACAATGGGTATGTTTATCAGATGTGCCCTGTGTGTATATGTGTGTGTGTGTGTGTGTGTGTGTGTCTGGCCTTTGCGCGTGAGCTAGTAGGTCTTTGTTTCCGTGTTGACAGTTGACTAATGGTATTTTACATCTATATTTTTCTTTCTTTTACAGCTGCCGCCTTTAGGGACCTTCAATGAACAGGTAAGAAATTACACCGTTCCTCAACTTAACCGCGCTCAATTATTTTTCCCCTTTGTTTTACCTTTCTCTGCATGCAGCTATAGATTTATTTTTCTTTTTCTCTCTTTTTTTTTTACCTACTGCGGTAGTGCTGAGCAGTGCATCAGCGATAGTAAAACTTTTCTGGTGTTACCTTCACTCTTGATTTTTTGCAGTGTAGATACTGAGTGTTTATTAGCTTGCCTTCTCAACTTACTGAGTAGAATGTCGTGTCGGTAACTTTAATGCCGCATCGCAGTTCGCAGAGTAAATGACTATGTAATTGTGTTCGTGAGCATAAACTGTGCTGCTACGACACTCAACCGTGTATCAGAAGAACTTTGTCACCGTTGCTGTTTTTTTTAGAAATGTTATCACAGCTGCTGCTCACTTTTGTTTTCTCTCCCATTCTCATCTCGCGTTTTCTTTCACTNCACACGCCAAAATATTTCACGACTCGAGACCATAAATTAATTCGGGGCCCGAACGGCCTAACGTTTGCTTGGTCTGTACTTGTCCAGAGTATTTGAAAAATATTCATTTCCGTGAGTTTACTGCATAACGATTTGATTACTCGACTGGAAAGTTTTTTTTTTTGTTTTTTTTCTTTCGGACATTTGAAAGCAAGGTGCATGTTTCGGAAGAACTTTTATGCGTAGCTAGTTTACCTGCAATGCAGCGATAAGGCAGAAACAAGAGTTTTTTTTGTCACGTCGGTGCGGAATGTTGTATCCGCGTTGTTTATTTGTCAGAGCTGGCTCTGAACAATGGGTATGTTTATCAGATGTTGTGCCCTGTGTGTGTGTGTGTGTGTGTGTGTCTGGCCTTTGCGCGTGAGCTAGTAGGTCTTTGTTTCCGTGTTGACAGTTGACTAATGGTATTTTACATCTATATTTTTCTTTCTTTTACAGCTGCCGCCTTTAGGGACCTTCAATGAACAGGTAAGAAATTACACCGTTCCTCAACTTAACCGCGCTCAATTTTTTTCCCCTTTGTTTTACCTTTCTCTGCATGCAGCTATAGATTTCTTTTTCTTTTTCTCTCTTTTTTTTTTACCTACTGCGGTAGTGCTGAGCAGTGCATCAGCGATGGTAAAACTTGTCTGGTGTTGCCTTCACTCTTGATTTTTTTTTTGCAGTGTAGATACTGAGTGTTTATTAGCTTGCCTTCTCAACTTACTGAGTAGAATGTCGTGTCGGTAACTTTAATGCCGCATCGCAGTTCGCAGAGTAAATGACTATGTAATTGTGTTCGTGAGCATAAACTGCGCTGCTACGACACTCAACCGTGTATCAGAAGAACTTTGTCACCGTTGCTGTTTTTTTAGAAATGTTATCACAGCTGCTGCTCACTTTTGTTTTCTCTCCCATTCTCATCTCGCGTTTTCTTTCACTNTTTTTTTAGAAATGTTATCACAGCTGCTGCTCACTTTTGTTTTCTCTCCCATTCTCATCTCGCGTTTTCTTTCACTCTGGAAACAGCAGACCGCAGCGCACACTGCTCTGCAATGAATACACCTTTGTGCAGTGCCGTGAGCTATAGATTCAAATTTTTCTTCGTTCTAAGTAGTAATACCGGTAGCGCCATCGTAAGTTAATTCATATGTTGGTCACAATTTACAGATGTCTTGCGGTGCAGACTACGGAGTCTGCATTTAGAGGCATTAGCATTTGAGTTAAGGCTATGTTTGGAGAAAATATGTCATAAATATGTTTATGGATAGTGTCCCAGCGTAATACAGCTGTAATTATGGATGTTCAGTAGCATTTAATATGATTATAGGAAAGTACAAAAATCACGAAATTGCTCGAGAAAAACTTTTTCCTGATAGTGAAAGATTATTTAATATTTACAGGAACCGGTATACAGGTGTATAATGACCTGCAATTTCGTATGGCGTATTTTTATTATATATTCCAATTGATGTAAAATTTAGTCTTCGAAACAAGTGTATATAAATATATGTTGTGTGTATATAAGTTTATGTATATATTCACATATTTACCTTGATATTAAATACATTATTATTGTTACATATTTAGTCTTAACCACCAAGCAAAATTTAAAAAACATACACTTTGTATGGTACGCACTTCTAATATTGCACGGTCCCGCCAACCTATAGGCTTATTTACTATGGGAAATTTATTAAAATAAAACAAGAATGTAGTTATTCCGAAGTACTTACAGCACTCTCAAGTTTTCCTGAGAATGAAGTCAGGACCACCTTGCTTCTCTCTTTCCCGCAGTGTGAGAATCGGGAGACTTGTATTTGCGAATTTGCCAAAAAAAATGTAGAACTTTGTATATACGGGAAGCCGTATTANGTGAGAATCGGGAGACTTGTATTTGCGAATTTGCCAAAAAAAATGTAGAACTTTGTATATACGGGAAGCCGTATTGCGAATGTTCCTTCTGTGCATTTTGTGCGGTAAATGTACAAAAAAGGTGTTGTTTGTTTACAGCCATTGAAGCCACTTCGTTCCGCAATGCCCTTCATGCTTCACGGTTACATGTCCCGTTACAAATACCAGGAAGCAGATGTCCAAATTGTTAAGAGAATAGCTTTCTCAAAATTAAAAAAAAATTAAACGTCGAAGTTTGAATATTAAAGAAAAAACTTAATTGCCGTAACGACATTATTTTACGAATATATTATGTTTACGTATTTAAAATATTGTTTTTCATCACGACTCTTTGTATAAATTTCAACTGAAGAAAATTCAAAGAAAAATTACATGTGTAATGCCATTTGTTATTATCGTACACAATTGAAATCGTCTCCTTCAGTTCATTATTAATTCGTGTGACATAGCGTATATGTACAAAAATTAAACAGCATAGCAATATCACTGTATGACTAAGAGTCTGCAAGAGATATTTCTTGCTACAATGTTAAAATGCTATCACGAAATAAAATTTTGACCCTATTGAGACCTGAACTTGTAAATTTGCCAGCTTGAAAACTTGACCTATGCGCCACAGTTTAACTCGATGGTTAGGGGCTAACTGCTGCTTCCCCACTTCCTCAGGGAGTCATTAATTCGATCACAAATACTATAGTAAGGCATAATTAGGGAATTTTTTACTGAGCACAGGTTAAATTTCAAACAAGAGTACATTTAAGTCACCTTTGCATTTGGTTCAGAGTTTGTAAGTAGAACCCCGAGTAGTTCGCGAATTCTTTCGGCGGCAGGGTGGACTTAAAAAAACATATTGCTTTGTTCTAGCTTTATGATTGGACCGCAGTTCTTGAGATACGCCCTGTTTAACTGTGAGTCTGTAATAAATAGGAAGCAACAGCACGACCGAATAATGAAATATTTTGTGCAAAGGGCTTGGACACTGTGGCAGCAGCCATCAGACGAACGTTAGTGACTCGAATATATAGAGGACTATGCAATCTAGCTTGTTGACAGAAAATTGCGTGAAATACTCGGGGCTCTATATATAAGACACGACCTGGAGTACCTCTATTTATAAGACGTGACCTGGAGTACATGTGCCGGAAAACTGCAGACACACACGTGATAGACACTCCGTATCCCCTTCCTTCAGCGAGAAATTATTCTGAACCTTTACACTTGGGAACGTTCGCAGCCGAGTCTAAATGCAGAAACATTCGGGAGGCACGGTGAGATAATGTGTGCAATAGTGTTTGTGAAAGTGGAAAGAACACTCAACAATATCACATTCCTCTGTCTTTGCCAAGCTCTCTGCATATCATACAACTATCCTCGTAATCCATGTCGGAATCCTCAAAAGCTGATATAATTGTTTTCTTATTTTACTTTACCGTAAAAAAATTTTTGGTACCTTTCTTAAACTGTAATTAAAGTTATTAACCTATACGTTGTATGGGAATGGTACTATATAGCAGGCTGCAAATATAGGAATGTGTTGCATTACTTCTATGTAAATTTGGGAACTTCGCTATGCATTTGACTGTTTCCTGATTAAATATAGGAACAACACCATGCATGTATGGGAAAGAACCTAACCATTTCCTATTTCTCACTCTACGTACACTGTTAGAAAAATTGTCCGTAAAATTACGGAAAATACCGGTTGCAAATTATCCAGACATCTGCGTTACATTAAGGTCTCTTCGTTTTTTTCAATAACGTCCTCTCCGTAAATTTTACCTAAATCTCCGTGAATTCACGGAATGTGCCCACAAACTTGCAAGTTTGTTTTGTTTTTAAATCTGCTCTTTATAACTTTAAAACAACGTTTTAATTTCGGTATGTGTATAAAAATGACTATAAAAAAATTTAAATGTTGTCCGGTGGTGAGAATTGAACTCGGAAAAAAAATATTGGCAGTTCAATACATTATACACTCACATACCACGCTTTTACAAGAAATGGTGTTGTAAATACGGAATTTATATGGAATGATGCATGCACCTCTTAATTTCTAGCCATGTTAGAATGTGTACGATTTCGTTTTTTTTTAAATTTAATGTTTACAAACGGGGGTAAGAAAAATAATTTAATTTTCGTAATGCATTTTGTTGTGTATAACCAAGAAATTAAAATAATATATATTTAGTCCTGTACTGGGATTTGAACGCGAATCAAAATATTGACATTCATCAATCACTCGAAAGACTCGCCTACCACACATTTACACGAAGTATTTTGTAAATATGGATTTTACATGAAAGTGGTGAACGCGTCTCTCTTAGTTTCACGTCGTTTCAACCTCTACATTTGCGGTTTATAAAACGAGGTTACGAAAATATGGTTTTATTTTCGCTATGTGCGTGTTTCACTGTGTATACAAAAGATTTTGTCCTGTAGCGGAATTTGAACAAGAATCAACGAATTAGCACTCCATGAGTGATTCGTACTTACCTACTACTATTTTACACGAAGTAGTATTGTGAAGATGAGATTTTATACGCTTCAGTTATCATCGGCATTGTTCGCGACTCAAAATCGAAGCCATAAGAATACGAAGAGCTTCTGTATTTTATATTTACGAAGTTCCTTTCCGTAAATTAACTCTACATCTCCGTAAAAGTTTTCGTAAATCTACATAAATTTATAACACTGACATGATACATTTCCGAACAATTTCTTAGAGTGTGGCATATATTTTAATATGAATTACTCCTGATTTGGTTTTATCTTATTTTTATCATATGTTTTGTTTGTTTGGAATTGATTTCTTTCATCTTTTAATTGTATGAACTAGTATAAGGGCAGGTTTTGATACTGGTGGTATTTCTTCCACATTTGCATTGGTATTTTATGTTATCGTAGTGGGAAAAAAAAAAACATTCCAACTGCTGTCTGAATATACCTAGTCAGAAGTGTAGGCGTATGTACTGTTACTCTCACAGTTTGATTATCGTCTTAAATTCTCAAAACCACCCACAGTATATTTATTTTTTCCTATTTAGAGGGACTATTACCGCTGACCTGAATTCAGATTACGTTTTAGTTCTATTCTTACCCATTTAAGATATGTGCAGATAAAATTCTCAGCCAGTTAGAAAGAAGTGAATCTGACTTTTGCTTCGGAAGTTTTAAAGAACACTCTTTGCCCAGGGAATTTTTTGTGGACCAAAATTGTTAGATCAAGCGGCTACAGCTTGTGATAAGTGTGTGGATGGAACGTAAAAATGTGCGAATACAGCTACAGTGGTTATATAGGATTCTAAAAAAGGGATCATCTGTCTTTGATCTCGAAAAATGCTTTATAGTGATAAGAAATCATTCACGGAAAAGCAC
This sequence comes from Clitarchus hookeri, assembly GCA_002778355.1. NCBI lineage: Eukaryota > Metazoa > Arthropoda > Insecta > Phasmatodea > Phasmatidae > Clitarchus > Clitarchus hookeri. Next base: position 312,609 of record NQII01001313.1, read on the forward strand.
TTCATCATTCCAAACAATTATGGAGAATTTATGAATCGATAACACTGGCCCATTCTTACATCAATTTCTATCCATTCGTTTACTAAGTAAAATAAGCGAGCTACGAAGCATTGAATAAACAAATTGTTATAATATTTTTTCCCGCTCTTCCACCTATTTTTGCACACATTTTGTTTCTCTTTTTTTTTGACTGGATTTGTTAGAAAGTTTCTTGATGGCGTTAATTCCTTCTCGTCCATGTTATGAACTGTATATGCTTTGAAACTAAACTTCTCCATAATGTTTACAAAGTTTCTGAAATGTTTTTCCAGTGATTCTTAATTAAAAGCTGTGACTCTGTTCAAACTTTTGCCCTCCTATTTTCTTCAGGTATATGTGGAGGCTTTCTCGTGTAAAGATAATACCAAACTTTACCAAACACCTTTTTTCTTTTTGCTGAAATTATCACACAGAAAAAAGTCTAATGTAGTGAAAACAGTATTCATGGTACTACAACAGTAATTTTTGTGTTGTCTGTGAACCGTCTGTACCTAATGTTGCTGTTAATGTAATATGCTGTAAAGATATTAATGTTAATGTAACATTAAGTACTTTTGTAACAACAATACCTCCTTACTGTTCTTTCAACATTAAGGTGGTGTTTATGTTGCGTCAAAACAAATTTTTTCTGACGAATTTAGAACATTTGTTTTGAAAATTTTGTTATATTTTATTTTCTTTAAAAACACATTCCTATGTAAAATAAATTTAGTATACTTATTTTGTCACAAAAAGAGATGTTTCCAACGAAAAAAAATGACGGCTGGGAGCGGTTTTTTTGAAAACTGAAATAATCCCATCGCTATTTACAAAAATTTCACAATGACTGTTCAGACTAGCTAGACTGACACTCTTGCAGGACACATCCCTCGAAGTTTAGAATTTCTTGTTCCTCTTAAACAATATTGACATGTGATTGATAAAATGTGTTACATAGCTCAATGCTCTTGAATTTAATTTCACGTTTGATACTGTTTCTGGGAGTTGTTTGAGGCCCCAAACCATGCCCCCCCCCTTCTTTGTGAGTGCGCGCCTGTACACCTGGGTTTCAACTATATATATACAGTCGAATCACATTATTATGACCACTTGCTGGAATTGCCATCTGCAGCGCGTAGCCCATGACGTATGACCCGTGACGTAGGCTGGTGAAGCGGGTATATAATGCGACTGACAGGCTGGCTATACTGCCCCCTCTCTACTAGTATTTTCTCTACCCACTAAAAAAGAGCATGGTTTCTACCCATCTGTCTCCTTTAGCATTGTGTGTTAATGCATGCAACAATTTTTAATTATTTCCTGTCGAAAGAATTTTTACGGTTCTATGCCGGTTTTCCCTTTTATCTTCTTAGTTATAGTAGTCTAGCTATAAGTATACTCAGGGAGGTTGTCATGACCGGATTGTGGCCATGGAATTCCAATCTTTTGCTGCCGCGATGCATGTCTCCTTGCATTATTCCCTTCCCTTGCGGGCGTATGGGGCCCAACCCTGAGACGCACTTAACTCCCGTCCCTACCACGGGCTCACGCCTAACACTTAGTTTTAGAGTAGGTTAGAAAAAAATTGGTTGTACACATTGCGCTTCCTGCTGTGATAGGTAAGGGAAGCGATGTAACCGAGTTGCAAAAAGGAATGGTCATCGGCTTTCAGGTCATAGGGGCAGCATTTCGGAAACAGCTACGTTTGTGAACTGTTCACGTGCTTCTGCAGTAAAGGTGTATCGTGAGTGGACGAATGGAACCATTGGGAATAACCATCGTGGAAACTGCGGAGCTCCACGCGCCATTGATGCCAGAGGTAAAGGCGTGAAGGCCAACCTACAGGCTACAATGGAACAGCTCACCATCAAAATGAATCGGGGAGGGGGGGCATCCAGACACGTGTCTACCGCAATAGTTCAGCGAACCCTTCTGTGAATGGGCTCCGGAGTAGACTGGGGGAGGAGGGTGGCTGCACTCTAGCTAACGCAGGTGCATCGACGAAAACGACTTGAATTTTCTCGACAGTATGGCTACTGGACCGCTGCTGATTGGTGATGGGTAGCCTTCTCCGACGAGTCACGTTTTCAGCTGCATAGAACGGATGGACGTCAGCGTGTCCGGCGAGAAACGTCGAAGAACCGACACCCTGCATCCATTGCTGGGCCAACACAAGGCGGTGGGGGCAGTGCTATAGTCTGGGGAGTGTTCTAGTGCTATTCTCTAGGTCCCACCATCCGTGTGGAAGGCACTCTTGATCGATTTGGTTATGAATCCATCCTCGGCGATCACGTCCACCCGTACATTATGATTGTCATTCCTGGGGAAGATGTGATCTTCCAGCACGATAATGCGCCTTGCCACACGGCTATAAGTGTCCGCAAGTGGCTGAAAGAGCACGATCAAGACTTCAGAGTTCTCCCCTGACCCCAAACAGCCCCGATCTCAATCAAATTGAACATCTGTGATGCCACCTCGATCGCCGTGTTCGCCGTCTGTCTCCTCCGCCACACACCCTTCAACAGTTGTGGGACGCACTGCAGACAGCATCGCTCCAGATACCCGTGGAAACCTATCAGCACCTGACTGAATCACTGCCAGCTCGTCTAACTGCTGTCCGTGCTGCTAAGGGCGGTTACTCTGGATACTAGCAGGTGGTCATGACGTGATTCGACTGTGTAAAGCCCCGCACGGGAGACATCCTGCACTTTGTCGCTCGAGGCAACTGAAGGAAGTGCACTAACTTTGGGCGGAAGCTCATAACTACACGTGAACACGATGAGGTGCCAGCGGTTTCCTTCGCGCCCGTGAAAGACTAACCACGGGCTGTAATTAAATGTTCGCAAGGCTGTGCCCTCCTACCGGTTTTCCCAGCGCATGTAACTGCAATGCGCCGCCACCCGACAATTACTCCTGTTAATTCACAGTACTTTTGGAGCGTTCGTAGCTTTTAAATGGCCCCGTTTCCTGACACGCTTTCTTTCCTTGTCCCGGGACAACGAACACGTCCACCTACGTCTCCTCCGAATTCTCACGGAGAGTGCATTTGCTTGCCGAGTGGGTAAGTTAAGGCTTCCGCCTACTTGGCGCTTGAAATGCGTTGCAGATTGTTTGAGTTACTAGTTTTTCTACGAAACTATTAAACGCGCGTCCAATGTGTTGCTCTACGAAAACGATTCGCACGCGTCAGACGAGGGCTGCAGAATGCTTTCATGACGTCACGCACATTAGAAACACCATTTCAGAGTACTCCAAAATGGCTAAAGAGCAGCCTTTTCAAAGCGCTGTATTTCAAAATATACGCTTCATATACATACAAAACTACTCAAGGGCCTTGCAGTGAACCTTAATACAGACTTTCTACCAATAAAAGAATAGGCTCACCGCTGAAAGTCCCATAGATACAAGCAGCACGACGAGAACACTGCACGCCAGAGAGCCGCGCTCTTGGTTCGCTTGGTAGTGTCGCCCTTATCGCTCCCGCGCTTCTTGGCCACAAACGCGGGAAAAAGCACTAGATAGGCGGGAGCCAAAGCTGAGGTGTGAACGCTTTTCCGTAAAGAAGCCAGACTTAACGTACTAACGACGACTCTGCAAATTAATCCGCAGTACGTGGATCAAGAGGCAACACAACTCCCAATTGATTCTGGGAAGGATATTTTCCATGCCGGAAAAATAACCGACCAGGCTGAAAATGAAACCTCAGACCTTTTATCCTCTAATCAGGCGTCCCGACTAGTGGTAGGACGTAGAGAGAGGACGGACAGTGCGAAGACAAGAGTACCCACCTCCTCAGGCTCCACCTGAATCTCTAAACATACTGGGATTTTTGAACTTGCGTGACACTTACTGCAGTGCTGCAACTAGTGACAGACGCTGTTTTTTATGCCTCGCGGTTGTACCGTAAGTCCAACCACGGGACATCCTTTATTACAGTAGGTTCAGAATCACTTGCTTCAAAGGCCGGTGCTCAAAATCAAGTCATGTCTGAAGTTCGATCATAAACTAAAGATACGGCAGGCCGAGTTTATTCTTGTCCACATGTCCCCACCATAAGCTCACGATTTGCCAATACAACTGTCAAATCTAGTAAGTGAGTAAGAGAAGATATTTGGGCGGCTCTTAACATCGAGGTCTTGCGAGCCAATGAGGGTGAAGCGACGCGAGGATGGAGCAGCGCCGGAGTGAGAGGGCGGGAGAAACGGGAGATCCCCGAGGAAACCCGCCGACCAGCGGCATCGTCCTGCATGATTTTCACATGCGAAAATCCGGGAGCGACCCTACCGGGAATCGAATCTGATTCGCCTAGGTGGGAGGCGAGTAGTCTAACCACTACACCCTGTAAAATCGAGTGTTCATTAAGTGACGCGAATGTCTATTTATAACTATTTGTTTTACAACAGGTTCGTGCTTTTATAAACAAATACTTAGCGTAACTTGAATAAATATTAGTGGCGTGAAAATTAGGCTCGAGGAAGTGCACCAGCGGTTCAAAACGTGTTTTTATATCAACGCTGAGCTAACATTAGAAAGTAAAAACAATAAAGTGAACACACCTGAAATAAACTAAAATAAACTATTGAAACAAATCGTTGCCCACAATTACACGGATACTACAGTACATACTGGCATGCAGGCTTGTAGTTTGCAGCGAATTAAAGGCTGTGCACAATAAAGCGAGCACTTTTGAAATCAACATTAGAAAAATGTCGCTGCTCCTACCTGTATACATTTTAACGGACGCACTGAGTGACACGCGCCAAGTGAAGTTGGTAACGAGGGAAGAAAAGTAGTTCCATTGCTTAGCGTCGAATTAAAAATGATAGGTAAACATTTGTGATAACTTAAATTATTTCTTTAAGTTTCTGTTTTTTTTAATGCATTTAATTGTATGTAAGTATTAGCCAGATTTGTAAAATATTTACTTTTCTTTCATAGTTTCACTTGACCGACGCATGAATAAAGTGACGAGGCCAATGGAAGTGTGAATTGTAGGTAAGGCGGAAGAATACACAACGTGCATACAAGTATATACTAAGCAACGCTTTCAAAAGTGCTCAGTTTACAGCAAACAGCCTATAATAAAAATGGTTTTAAGACTCTGAGTTGTATTGCGAGTGTACTATGTAATTTTATGGCTACTGAAGTCAATATTTTTATACACATAAGAGCACGAATTTGCATCTTATTAAAATATTTAGCTTCCTAAAAATTCTACTGTTTCCACTTGGATGACACGTGAAAGTCGGTTTATGTTAATTTTAATCTTGCATATAAAGGAAGGATACAAAAAAAAAAGAGAAAGTAGATCCTAAGCGGATCTTTCAAAAGTGGTAATTAACCCTTGCTGACCCACTATACATCCTACATGTGTGGGGCCACATAACGCACATGGTTATTTTTGGCCTGCACTGTACGCTGTAATCGAAAACAAAGCTGGCAGCTCGTGTCAACTGTGACGATAAACAGTGTTTCATTGACTCAAGTACAGTATCCGCCACTTAATTCCTTGTTTGCTACACTTGAAACTGTAAATAGAAGTGTTTGAGAGGGCTAACCGTGAACAGCGGATAGAAGCCACGTGGTTGTTGACGGTATAAGTGGTATAGTCCATTCCCTGTTACTTCCAACTTTTCTGAAACTTTACTGAAGTTCTACTTTCAGAGTATTTCCCCGCCTCGTGCAAACAAACGCTGACCAAGTCTAGCAAATTACACCAAAGGGACATCAAACCGCAATTGTGCGCTCTCAGCTTTATAATATTTTGCAAAAGAACTATTTCTTACTAGGCATTATCAACACACCTATTTCTCTATGTTTTTATTCATATTAGTTATAAATTAAATATGATAATTTATGGATAGAATATAAATAAAACTTCTGTTAACATGAAAGTACCTTATTTTTGGTTAAATAGAAGTTGTGGTACATGGCATATTTAGGAAAAAGTCTAACGTCACGCATAGGGTGATTTTTCAAATGTTCGATTCCAAAAGTGTGAAGATATAGACTGTTCACAGTTATTTGAGCACTTTTAAAATAAACCTTTGGAAAATGCAATTGCCTCTGCCTAACGGGTACGCAAGAATAGCATGCCCGCTGTAAAGTTGGTAACGGCGGTGGAAAGGAGTTCCGTGTATTAACGTTGAATTAAACGTGTTAGTTAACATTTGTGAATGATGCAATTATTCATTTTGCTTTTCTTAAAGATCTCCACAGTGGAGGGATCGGTCCTCGGACAGTTATTTTGGATCATCCTCTTTGACAGCTTTTTGCGCCTTCCGCTGCCCGAAGACAGTCTACTATTTGGGTATGCGGATGATGGCTTGGTCCTTGTCTCCGGTAACTCGCTGCGGGAGTTGGAGCGAACGGCACTGGCAACCTTGGGCTCGGTCTGTGAAGCTTGACTTCTCAGCTCGTAAGTCCAAGTGTATGATGCTTAAGGGACAGTTCAGAGGTATCTATGGACATTATCCCAAAGTGGAATTGAATGGCGTTCGCTTGGAATTTGTCAAAACCTACAAGTACTTGGGTGTACTCCTGGATGATCGTATGACATTTACTCCACATGTGTCGTATAAGAGTCGAAAAGCTGTGGTTATTTTCCATAAGTTGCGAGCGATGTCTCCGAGAAACCGGGGGGTGAACTCAAAAACTTTACTAAGTCGAGTCTATAATGACGTATGGTTCCATTATGTGACCTATGTCGGTCAGTGTGGTAATCGTTCGACTCTATGAAAAATGCGCCTGGGGGCATGAAGCCATTTACCATCAAATATAAATAAACACAGTTCCACTTCATTGCATTTTATTTCAAAGTGCGTATTCACGTCTAGGGAATGTCTTCAGAAGGCAGTGGCTCAGTCGTCCGTCCGTTGAAAGTTACAGTTTGATAAATATTTGACGGATGGACGGATGGAAAAAAAGTTGCCCTGCGATTGGTTGAAGATCACGTGACTGCCGGACGGACGGACGGACGGACGGACGGACCGACGACTGACGGGTGCGACGGGTGGTTGTGCACATAGACTAAAGATGAGAGAGACCGCTTATTAATCTTCTGCCTATGTACCCAAAATTGACCTACCCCAAATCAACAGAACTGTCAAAGTCACATGGTCAACAGGGATGCACGTTTTTGTTTATATTTTAATTATTGAATGGCAAACACTATCATATTGATAAAATACTTTTTTTAGTTAGGATTAAATCAAAGTGCATTACAAATTAGTTAAGAGGAAATATAAAATCGTCTCAAAGCGCTTGTTTACTAAACATTGTTCTAACATCAAATCCAATCTACGCCGTTTTTGCAAGCCGTGTTGGCAGAAAAGCAGTTCAATGTTGGGACACGGAGATTTGTTGTGAGCAGCCAGCGAGATCGGTGTACCTCATCAGTAGTGAGAGCGAGGTCGTTTGACGATGCTAGGGTGTCATTAGTGGCATAAGGGACATTTGTTTAACCCGTGCCCAAGCGACATTTGCGGGACTTTAAAATTTTTCGAGGAGGGTTGAGGAGTCGCTCAGTTCTTGGTTCGAACCCCGTATAGGTTAGTTAGGTGTACTTAGATGTCATTGCATAATGAGTAATTGCGTAATGAACAATTACGATTACAAAGACTAAGTACATGTACCGAGAGAGTAATTACACACTAAGTACACATCCTACCCTGACCACTGCTCAATCGCAACTGAGGTGTGAATCGCTAATATGTTTGTCTTACATGTCCGCCATTTTGGATTGTGTAATACAGGTAAGGGAGCCGGGCGCATGCAGCTCCCTCTGCCTCCGGCTTCGAGCGCCTGAAACTCTGGGTGCGTACTGGGAGTAACTCACCTTCTCTCCGCACGGAACGCTGTGTCTCATTAGCTCGCTCATTATGTATTAATCGTCTAAGGTGATGGTATTTTGCACGACATTCTTCTGTATCCATTTAGCAGTCAGTACTCTATACTGAGCGTTACCGTTCAGTCCCTGGCCCAATGCAAGGAACACGACATTGCCTACGCTACCAGTAGTAAGTTGGAAGATAGGCACGCAGCCGACACCGTTCTCGTGGAAAAAAGCCAAGTTGATAGTTAGGTCGCCCAAGTCAAAACTCGGTGAACGTCTAGCTGCCTGGGGCGTGTCCAAGATTATGAAAACTAAAGTCAAGAGGGGAATGCAGTCTGGAAGGTAGAAAAAACCAGGAAGACACGGTGGAAACCTCGCAAAGTAGTAGGGAAGCTAGGAGGCATCTTGCTCTTCATAATGTCAGCACTCTGCGTCCTCTGCAGTCTTATCGGTGGCACAAGTGGTATTGGGAGGGTAGTGAACACGGCTAAGGAAGAAAATAAGCGGTTGTCCGAAGCGATTCAACACAATAGACATATGGAAGTGCTCGCCAGAGGTAAAACAATGGCGGCGGGCTGTATCTTCAACCTTACCTTGTAGGCGGCAGAGGGAGGAAGAGGAAATGGAGGACCAAGCGAAAAAAATGGTCTTTAGGTCAATGCCCAATCGCCTACTTACAAACATAGGCATACAAAAGTTTTCCCGTAAATTAAAAATAGCCAATGTCTTAGGCATGTTCATGCACAATGGCCTACCGCACCATCCGAGGCGAGTTGAGTGCATTATAGTAAACCTAGATGGCATGGCCGCCGTGGCACCGCGGCATTGCAGCCAGTAGCCAGGTGGTGGTGAATCGGGTATGTATAACTACTAATTTCAACGGTTAAGATTCAAAGTCAATTTCAAGATAGGTTTTTAATTTCTGCGACATTAGTATAAGACAATAAAAGCGAAGGTGAAAGTTACACAATCTTTTAGATCATATTTTCCGGTTCGGACGGTTATAAAAATACCGAACAGCCGTTGCTTTATATCAGTTTAGAAGAGGTTTAGTTTATAGTTCTCGTCGAAGGAAACTTTGTTGACGTGAAGCTTGGCGTGCCATGAGCTATTTACCTGACTGTGCTGTCTCGCGAAGTTGACATGTACAAAACTCTTCAGCGCAGTTTTTTTTTGTGTGTTCGTTCACCTCTTCCCCACCTTCCGTACACTCCACCGGTACTGTGTTTCGTGTAACTTGTGTGTTTGCACCCACTTCTCCAACCTCTTAAGTTCTTGCGCATTACGTCGATCCCGAGGTCCACTGGTCAGGTGCGAGCTAGAATAAAAACTGCTGACAGAGATCCAGATTGGAGGTCTTGTTAAGGGGAATCTATAGTAAAAAATGAAATGCACAGCTCCTCATGGTCACGTCTAGTTGTAAGAAAGTAGTGTGGCAGGCCCTCTTAAGACTGTGATATGCATTACGGGTAAGCTGAATTGCTCACAAAACAGATCTATAACAGTTGGATATTACTACATACGACGCAACCAGTGGATGAAATTACAGATGCCAATTTATACTTTTCTCCTTTCCCATTAGGAAACTGCGCAGAAAACCCCTAAAAATGTTTTTTTAATACCATTTTCACTATTTTCTCTCTCTTAATATATTTAATAGGACAAAAGTAAACAGCAGTGATTGCTGTAGATAATTATTTTTAACCTTTCCTAGATTAACGTCGTATTCCCCAGAACATATATTGACTGATATCCCCCCCCCTCATAAT
>NQII01001313.1:322291-364329 GCA_002778355.1 Clitarchus hookeri
TCGCTGGTAAGGGCACCGTCTGGCTGGAGGTATTTTGCGTGCCCGAGGCTTAGAAGCGCGGGAGCGTTAAGGCCGACGTCGGTACGCGTATCGAATGTCTGGTCGCCTTTACTCGCAAGGCACTGAACTGGCGTGCAGTCTTCGTCTCGTCAACTCACCTCATAGGACTTTCAGTGGTGACCCTATAATTTAATGGCATATAATAAAGACGCATTTGTGGTGTATGCCGTGACGCTATGTTAAGTGGCCTATACCGGAAGTTTCATACCTGAAAATGATTGTGAAACAGTCTAGTTAGCTCCTTTGGACTTAAAAAATACACATAAGAGACGAAAATATGAAAAGAGGAAACTAACATTCGGAAGTGAAAATTTCGTGAGTAGTTATTCCAAAGACCCGGTATTTTCTTTCCCTATCAGTCAAAATTTTTTTTTTATTTCTAAAAAAACTTTAGGTTTGGTAGCAGATCGATTTTTACGCCAACTTCACTGATGGCCATTAAAATTGCAACACCAAGAAGGACGATACCTACTACAACCAGATTTATTTGTAAAAAATACCCATCATACACAGGGGGCATAATTACTCTTGCAGCTCGGTATGGCGTACAGAACATGGAGAAATATTGTGTGGTTATGCCACGGACGGCAATAACATCTGATAGACAACGCGGTGTTGAGAGGAAGAGATTTTTTCGACGTCCGTGTGACGTACCTCCGCCCATGCTACTTCGATGCGTGCCCAAAGTTTATGTTTTGGCAATAGATGTTCTGTGGCAGGCCAGTCGTCGTCCAACCGTGAACTACACGTTTTCGAGGGGCTAGAGATCTAGTGAATGTGCAAACCAAGGAAGTAGTGTGACATAGTGGCCATCCAGGAAGCGTCGGACAATGTGTGCTACATGCGATCGCGCACTGTCCAGTTGATGCAGGACCCCAGGCTGGACCTAAATACAGGGGACAACAACAGACCCCAGCACCTCCGCAGTGTTATGGTTGCTGATCAGCGTACCAGCGATGCGGACTAAGCGTGAACTGGAATCTGTTGGTGCCCCATACCATAACTCTAGGTGCTGGGCCTTTACGACGGTGCATAATACAGGACTCGACCAGGCATGCTCCATAGTTCCGCCGGATACGTATACGACTATCGTAGTGTTGCAATCAGGAGCGGGATTCATCGGATAATACGATGGCATGCAATTCGTCTCTACCGGCCCGACGTTACACGCACCATTGCAGCAGTAGGCACCTGTGTTGAGCAGTCGGTGACAGTCGCAGTGATGGGCGCATGGACATGATGCCCTGATGCTGCAGACGGTGGCGCATCGTGCGTGATGTGGCTGTATGGTCCATAATCGCCATGCGCATCAGATGTCTGTCCTTGCGTTCGTTGACGTGACGGGGCCATTGGCTTCCTGCGTGTCGCTCAGCCCGTCTTTCCTCGACCCACTAATCCCGTATCTGCGTCACTGTGGTTGCATTTCTTCCAGTGCGAGAACCGATTTTGCGGTAGGATAATCCACATTCCACGATTCTCCCGCGGTCAAATGCGGAAACCTGATTTGATGCAGCATGCTTACTCCTTATTTGCACACTAACGGCGGGGAAACACAATGGCACTGCCTCTCAGCGGCTCCCCGACCTTCACACTTACACGTCTTTATCAGTGTCGCCACTGGCGGACGTGCTGCGTCACTCGGCTGAACTACTAATCATGTCTTCGTCTGGACATGCTCTATGCATTCTTCCAATGTTGAGTCCTTGAGGAGGGTCCTTCTTGGTGTTGCAATTTTAATGGTCAGTATTGTAGGATGATCCCGGCAAAGAAATCCAGATGCAAGCGTAACCACACAGAAAGACCAGATGAGGGTTGTTAACTCCGGAAGTATCACAGACAACCATTGCATCTGCTTCGCTCCCCATCATGTGTAAAGCCCCGGGTATGCCCAGTTCCGTTACTTAGTAGCTACAATTAGTACATGGAACGATGCATTGAATGTTCGATCAGTTCTGATGTATACATTGCCATGTACTTTCGCTTGAAATTATTCCAAAATTCACAATGCTATTAAGATTTCTTATGAGGTGATTTTAAGTTTTTAATCGGTTAGCTAGAAAGTTTTGATTGTATTTAGTGAATTACAAAATATTTCTATAACCGCTACATATTTGCCGGCGTGCTGCGGGACTTNAAAGTTTTGATTGTATTTAGTGAATTACAAAATATTTCTATAACCGCTACATATTTGCCGGCGTGCTGCGGGACTTTTGTCATGTGTAGTGAATTTACAACAACTCCAGATTTCTTTAGCTCGATGAAAGAAACAACTGCAGTGAAACGCATTTCGAAACACACTGAAACTTTTAAACGTGTTGGATTATACACTGTTTNAGTGAAACGCATTTCGAAACACACTGAAACTTTTAAACGTGTTGGATTATACACTGTTTTTTTCCATCTCTTATACCTTCCCGTGTTTTGCTGTTGTGTTGCGCTGCCGCAACAGTGAGCAGTTAGTAACTCCGGCAATGTCTTGGAAGGACAGTGGGGGTGTGTCCAGTGGCCCAACCAGATCACGGGTATTGTATGAGTGTTTAATGCGGTCTCAGGATGGAGTGTCTGATACCTACCTTGGTGCTTAGTAACACTGCAGATGGTATATTGTGCTCTCGTGAAATACTGGCTATACTCCATTCCCGGTTACTTCCAACTTTCCTGAAGCCCTCTTAATGTTCTATTTTAAGGATATTCCTCTGCCTCGTGCTAACTAAGCCTAGAAAATTACACTTAAAGAACAACGCACTGATTTCTGCGCACTCAGCTTAATAATATTTTGCACGTGAAATATTTCTTACTGTATATTTATTACTAACAAACCTGTTTTTTTATTCATATTAATTATAAATTAATTATTAAAGGTGATAGTCCAATTTAAACAAAAATAAGATACCTTCATGTTAATAGAATTATATAACTCTTGTGTTATATGGCATAGTTAGGAAACAACCAAACACGTCATATGTAGAGTGATTTTTCAAAGGTTTGGTTTACAAAATGTGAAGATACTGCTGCGGATAGATTATAGTTTGGAAGGTGCTGCGCTGATCGGGAGTATCTCGATCTCTCGTAATGTGCTACAGCAGTGCTACGGCCTCGCGTGCNTTTGGAAGGTGCTGCGCTGATCGGGAGTATCTCGATCTCTCGTAATGTGCTACAGCAGTGCTACGGCCTCGCGTGCAATAAGTTGTTACACCATATTCTACTTTCATCTTCTGCGCATGCCCAACACACAGTGAGTCGCCCATCGCCAACAAAGATATCAAAATCACTTGGGCAAACTGTGACGTCGTCTTTTGTTTAAATTTCGTTTGTCATCTGATCCTTGCTCTATATAACCTAAAATAAATATCCAATCAATACTAAATTTATTCTTGTACCCATTAAAACTCAGAGGAAGTATAACAACTTTTCAAAACTACATTTTAAAATAAACAGTGTTATAACCTAGAGTGAGTGAAGAGACGAGGCTCTTAACAGCGAGGTATTGAGAGCCGATAAGGGTGATTGAGATGGGTATGAAGCAGCGCCGGAATTATAGGGCGGAGAAAAGGGAGATCCCCGAGAAAACCCACTGACCAGCGGCATCGCCCGGCACGATTCCCAAATGCGAAAATCCGGGAATGGCCCGGCCGGGGATTGAAATCGGTTCACCTTGGTGGGAGGCGAGAAGTCTAATCTCTCAGCCACCGTGGTATTGTTCACAAATTCACTATTATAACAGTGTTCGGGCACTTAAGTTTGTTTAATGTGCAGCTTGTAAGCGCACTCTACCATATGTCCCCTCTACCGATAGTATCCGGTGTTCTACTCGAGCCCTTTCCGAGAGAGGATTGGTGCTATATTCTCCAACTCCACTCCTGCAACTTTGTTTCCGGAAGCATCGACTATTCTCGCGGTCCTGCGTTAAACTGAAGGGTGCCTTCTCTCTCTCTCTCTCTCTCCCTCTCTCTCTCCCGTCCCAACTGCGCCACTCCAGGGCTGCCACTTGAATAATTCATGGCGGCGAAACTCCCGGGCCGCCTGCCGTCACCTCTTCGCAGTCGGGGGACCGAGTTCCGGCCACACGGGCTCCCTCGCGATCACTCGGGGAAATTATTCTCAAATTTACCATATCAGTGTGAATGTCACCGCAGAAACCTGAAATATGTTAAAACCAGAATTCCCTAGTCAAAACTACTTTTATCAAAGCCCTTTTGTTACAACCAGTCCATTCACGGTTACTTCCAACTTTTCTGAAGCCCTGNTCAAAACTACTTTTATCAAAGCCCTTTTGTTACAACCAGTCCATTCACGGTTACTTCCAACTTTTCTGAAGCCCTGTTGAAGTTCTACTTACAGGTTTTTCCTCCGCCTCATGCTAACAAAGCCTAACTAAGTCTAGAAAATTACACCATANCCTCATGCTAACAAAGCCTAACTAAGTCTAGAAAATTACACCATATGGGACAATGCACCGCATTTGTCCGCTCTAAATGTAGTATTTGTTTGCACAAGAACTATTTGTTTCTAGACATTACCAACACACTTATTTTCTCCCTGTTTTACTCATACTAATTATAAATGAAATGTTATAATTTATACATAAAATATAATTAAACGTTCGATACAACCAAAAGTAAGGTATCTTTATGTAAACAAGAATAAAACGATGTGATAAAATACATATTTAGGAAACAACCGAAAACGTCATATATGGGGTGATTTCTCAAGGTTTAATTTAAAAAAAGTGGAGAGAAACCGCATGCCAGTGTGCACTGTAGCATATATGTAGCTATTGGCACTGATACTTTTTAGGATGCTGATTTCAAAAGTGCTCGTTTAACCGTGAAGAGTCAATATCAGGAATTATTTTACAGTGAGGGAAAGTAAAGGCGGCGCTGGGGTGGAATTTGTCTTCACGGGGGAATACGAACATTTTTTTTTTTGTTTCATTTCAGCGAGTGTTGAATTTAGACCATTTTCTCCAGAGATGGGGCAACGCAGGATGGAAAGGGGAAATTGAAAATTGGAGGAAGGAGTATTGAAACATTTCCCATAGGAGTTACAAATCGATAAGATAATTGTAAAATTCTGCGATTGTATGCTCTCCTGATAAATGGATGTCAAAAAGATTTTAACAGAATTCACTTCTGTCGGTTGTTAATTTACAGCTCAGTAGCACAAAGCTGGTTTTTTTTTATTTATAGGTTTAACAAACTGTGTGGAGCTACTGTAACCGGTACTAGTACCAATATATATTCAGATAAACTTTACTTAGATATTCAGATCAACTTTGCTCAGACATACATTATACCTCATTTGAAGTAGCGCACATTGATTTTTGCAGCTTTTACGAATCGCTCGTGATTGGCCCAGCGTTTGATGGAGAATGATGTTGAACAGAGACGGTAAAGCAGTCTAAGAGTACAAGTTGTTAATCGAATGTAATTTTGAAGGAAAAAAAGTTAACAAGGTGATGAAGGTGCCGTGCTTTTCAATGTAAGTATTCTCGTAAAATATGAATGCGTGTACGAAAGTAAAAACCCCATTTCGCTGTAAACAGTTTCTGACAAATCATAAAATAAAACGTTTTCCGTGTCGAGACTTATTAGTTCGTCATATTTGCAAAGCTGAAATGTACATGATTTTGAACTGACTTCTGGAGTTTTATACAAAACTATCCTATCATAGCAGGAAAACATTCACGTTTACGAAATTTCGTTCCCACTTATGCAGTTGTTATTCATTCAACCACTTGTCCCCTTATTGTGAACGGCTGTCTGAGAGTCCATAAGTCCCGGGCTTGAAGATTTTTAGGTGTGAAAAATTTCCCATATATAGGGAACTGCCGCAATTATAATGTAAAAATCATCTAGTGTACTNAAGATTTTTAGGTGTGAAAAATTTCCCATATATAGGGAACTGCCGCAATTATAATGTAAAAATCATCTAGTGTACTGTCGACTTGAAATTAATCATACGCAGTGTGTTGAATTATTGTGAACTGCCAACTGGGTTGTGGGCGGGGGTACGAAAGCAATGCAGTAAAACATATATAGCCACGCCTGTTAAAGAATTGTTTTGTTGTAGAAGAAAACTTCGTGGATTCAGTGAATTCCTCAGACTTACTCAGTCTCGAGCGTCTGTGCCATTACGTGGGCAGTTGTACCCCAGAACTAGTAGCAATGCATTCGGCGTTTTATTAGTGATTTTGCTATATACTCAGTGTTCTTCAGGGCGTATTCTACAAATCGCGATCTAATATAAAGGTGACTTAAGTGCACACGTGTTTTGAGTTTATCTAGTTCTAACATTTATTACTAGAATGTTTTATTTTCTAGGCTATGAACAGTCTGATCAATGTGCAACGCCTGCAAGCTGGCAACCCGTTGTCAACAGTTGTATAATATTGCCTAACTGAAGGGGCCCAGGGCACCAAAAACTCGCGTTTGCAAGCGGCGCCTGTGTGTACTATGTAGGCAATGTTCGAGACTGGCCACGGAAGCCGTCGGGGTTATGAGGNTTGCCTAACTGAAGGGGCCCAGGGCACCAAAAACTCGCGTTTGCAAGCGGCGCCTGTGTGTACTATGTAGGCAATGTTCGAGACTGGCCACGGAAGCCGTCGGGGTTATGAGGACCCCACTGGGATTATGGGGACTCCCATTAGAATTACAGTCACCCCCTATGAACCCCATATCATACTTATACTGGAGTTCCGCGTTTACTGTTAATTTCTTACGATAACAAATGAGTTCAACTTACATTTTTACTATCACTTAGATTTCTTGCGTCTTGAGGTAAACGTCACACGGAAATGCAGTCTTTAAGAGAGGCACTATTAGGGAAAACTGAAACACTTACTCTCCTGTCAACACAGTCACAATAATTATTTCAACTGCGATAAAATCTTTAATTGCGGATCTCTTTGCAAAACTAAGATAGTATATGCACATGATCACTAATTACCTTAGATTTATGTAAAAACGAGACGTTGGCTGCTGAGTGCTTAAGGACGATGCACATTGCAGGATGATAGGGTTTTACATGTTAAATAATTTGTTGCGTGTCTAGGCCACCTTTCACGATATAGCTTTCAAGTAAAAAGACCATTCGTGGCCTTTGAAGAGAAGAACCATGCTACAAGAGAGCAGGTAGAAGAAAATTAAAAATAAATATTGTTTTTGTATTTTTGTGTGTTTGTCGAGTAGATCTTAATTTACTCGCTATTTTCAAAAGTAACAAAAATAAAACTAAAACCCTTTTTGTAGAAAGATGATTTGGGCAAAGATGGACCAAATATATTTGTTGGAAAGCGATATCGTGAAAGGTGCCCTGTACACGCCAAAAATCATTCAACGTGTAAAACCCTATCATTTCACTCGGCCGGTCCCAGACCAGGCAGCGACGTTAAAATACTTCAAAATTAACAATGACATAATTTTATAAAGAAAAAAAAACTTAAATGGCTGCGTGTTATTGTACTTGTATGTACTGCGGCTGTCAGCGTGCTAGTTTGTTGTAAAGATGAGGCGACAAAGAGAATTCTCGTTCCTACCGCAACGCTCATTTGCAAGTGCAGAAGCTGTGCTGGTCAATAGGATGAGTTGCATTTGTAAATTAACGTATAAAATTCTTGCTGCCGCTGCTATGGTAGTTGTCCACACAGTCGGACAAGTTTCATTTCATAATTTAGTGTTAAATGTTGACTCTTACATACAGGGTTTTCGGGAGCCGCGCTGTAGAACAGAAGATAGATCCCAATCAAGAAACTTTACTAGCTGAAAATTTACTCGATAAGATGTTACTGGATGGAGAGGCGCCGTGTGAATTAAAGTAACTGAAATAATCAGCAGTGTTTGTAGCGATGACACTGAAGCAATATCCTCGATTTTGACCAGTATTTACTGTTTCAACTGTACGGAGTATGTCGCGCAGAAGACCAACCGGCGGCCGTTTGTTCCTGATTTTAAACGTTTTGCCACTCCCGCCAAACTTCTTATCTCGTTCATAGAAATACTTGCAACAACACTCACAAATTTATCTGCGTGTGTTGTGGAGCCACTTAAGAAGTGTTGTGTTGATTTTAAAAATTGTTTTTAATACCTGCGCAAAGTACATTTAACCATGATAGTTTTTTCTTTTAAAATACTTATTGAAGGAAGCATGTAGAACCTATACATGATTTTAAAACGGTGCAACATGTAAGATTTTTTTTTTTTGCACAATATCGTTATAACTCCAGGTCGGCGGAGGTTTAATTATTTTTTCTTCTGTAGTTAATTATTGGTAACGGCCTAGCTTTTCCGGTTTCTTGGGTCATTACTTAAAAATTAAAAATTAATAGAAAAAAACAAGCCATTCCGTACCTTAAGTTAATTTTGCGAGCAGGCCGGATGGATCGTCTAGTGTTCAAGTAGCTCGGAACCCATTCAAACCATAAGGTCCCGTCGTATTTAGCCATCAAGCAGAAATGTGATCACCGCCCTAATCTTTCCTGAATCGGACGATTACGCCTGTTCCAGTCTCAGAAAAAGACCATCTCTTCTTCGGTTTTCCTGGACCTCTTCGGTCTCTTGAGAAATAACCCGTGTTTAGGGAAGTTATCTTTACTTATTTCTCTGTGCGTGACCCAACTATTTCTACTTGTAAATATAACTACTACTCTTATTATTGAATTAGGTGTTTTATACATATCTTATAACCATAATGGTAAGTAGTCAGACTACTCGCCTTCCACCAATGCGAATCAAGTTCGATTGCTCCCAGGGTAGCCCGTATTTTAGCTCGTGGGGAACGTGGGGAAAGTTGCTGGTGGCCGGTGGGACTTCTCTGGGTGCTCCTGTTTTTCCCCGCCTTTGCATTCCTCCGCTGCTCCGTTGGTATCCTCCTCGTTTCACCCTCACCGGCGATCAAGACTTTGCACTTAAGCGCCGATAAAAAAGTCTCGCCTCATTCCGAGCTCTGTATGTGCTGCTGTTTTTTCTTCTGAGAAGGCAGTGTTCGAGAGCCGTGCAGCAAAATGGGCAGTGCCTCGGATGAGACGTGAAGTCATTAGAGACCCGGAAGTTTTTCGAATTAATTTATAACAAGTTAAACTTCAACCATATGTATCTGTCTCTATTGGATCACATTTTTTTTTTAGACACGCCCCGAAGACTTTTAACCAATAACGAACCTGTGAAAAAGGGGGGCGGCGGGGGGGGGGGTAAAATCCCTTCCTACCTGGTCCGGAGTTCTGGAGCAGCATTCAATGAAAAACTAATTGAAGTTCTAATGCAGAAAGAATTGTGAAATCCACCCCGCCGGGAATCGAACCCGGTTCGCCTTGGTGGCAGGCGAGTAGTCTAAACCACTCCACTCCACCTCCGCGGCCGCGTGGGACTTAACCCGGGACCCCCCTGGCGCCTCGGCGGTGGGTAAATGCGACACGGCCGAGGACGGAATCAGAAACACTGATCAGACTTAGACGATTAGTGCGGCAAGAGAGGGGAGAGATGGTTGTTTGCGTGCGGGCGAAGGGGAACACCTTCAGGGTTGCGCAAGAGAGAGGTCCCCGCCCCACTTCTACAGCGAGATGGCACGGGGACAGGTCAGCCGCGTTGGACCGTTCCCCCCCACTCCCTCCATCACCCTTGCTCGGCATGGACGGTCTGATGCAACGAGCAGCGGGGCGTTACGTCAGCCGCCGAGACGGCGTGTTTACGCGATACGAGGCGCGCGCTTATCGCTCCCCCGCCCCCAGGTGCACCGCTCTTCCGGGGACCGGCCTCATCGCCGCGGCGCCACGCATCGCTCCAGAGGCTTGCCCTTCCTGCTACGTCCACTCTCAAGAGCATGCGAGATTTTCCCTACGAGCATAATAGAGAGAAAAAAAAAGAGCAGCTGCTCTCGACCTAACGACGCAAACGACAAAGAGCAAAAGTGTTTTTTTTTGTTTGGCAAATAGCGCGAAGACAGAAGGTTAGAGACATTGTACGGGCGTTATTTTATGCAAATATATCGTCTGATGACGAAGAAGACAATGTAATAAGTTTAACGTGCTCACGTAGTTGTAATTAACAATGTCAGTGACTTTCACTGGTAACGGCTTTCACTTTTATTGGTAACAAATTAACCTACGCTACTTACAGGATACTCACTACGTTTTCTGATAAGTCTGATAAATAATTCTTCCAAAAAACTTTATTTCAAATTTCCCCAAGTACCTAACATGCAGTTGTGTGACTTTTTTTGTGGGTGGGAAAGTTTTTACACTTTCCACTCTTTCTGCTCCACCTCGTCGGGCAAGGACAGAAAGAACTGCTATTAGGAAGCAGAAAGAGCAGTGTTCCTGCCACGCGAACAACAAACAAAAAAAAAAGTTCTTCCGGTAGCACGAACGGCAAAGTGCTAGAAATAGCCTGAAAAGAGCAGTAGTAGTAGAAAGAGCATACCACGCGAACAAATCTAACAATACAGAGGTTACGTTACTGCTTAAACCCCTTGACATGCGCATTAACTTTTCGCTCCAAGTGTTGCAACGGAGGAGATTTTTTTGTCTGAAAAGAATAACTTACGAATTACTTGTATGGTCTATTCGCGGTTTCTTCACACTTTTTCAATCAAACCTTTGAAAAAACACCCCACGTATGGCGTGTTTCGTTGCTTCCTAAATATGTTGTGTATCGCAAGCATTTTATACTTGTATTAACGTAAAGGTGCCATATTTTTGTTTAAATTGAATATTAAATTACACTTTATCTTTAAATGACTATATTTCATTTATAACTAATATGAATAAAGACAGAGAAAAATATATATGTTGGTAATACCTAGTAAGAAACATTCTCATGCAAAATGTTATTACACTGCGTGCGCATGATTGCGGTGCGTTGGCCCCCTCTGGTGTAATCTTCTTAGCTTTGTTACACGAGGCCTAGGAATATTCTGGAAGTAGAACTTGAGCAGGGCTTCAGGAAAGTTGGAAGTAACCGTGAATAGACTACACCAGTGCAGCCCTCTATCGCTCCCGCGCTTGTTTGCCTCGGACGTGGAATGTAGCTCCAGGTTGGCGAGCCCCTTAAACCGCGAACTTCAGCCGCGCAAGCCAGCAAAATGGCGTCACCGGCCCGCATCGTGCTGGGACGCCGTTCGCCAACCAGCGCCTGGTAACCTACTTGCCGTCAAGCAGCCCAGCCAATAGGGACCGTTCCGCAGCGCGTAGTAGCCAATCGGACACAATGCCCGTTTCCAGAGCGTCGCGCACCCAATCAGAGAATGGGTACCATCACGTCAAACGAACCGCCTCGCCATTTTGACCGCGTGTACTACTCTACTGTGATGAAACCATAAGTCAATACCGAAATGAAAGTGTTTTTTATTTTAAGAAATTACTGAAACTTGAATAACTACTCGGTGCTCACAGCGGTGTTTCACGAAAATATTTCGAGACAAGGGATTAATTCAAAACACGTAGCGTCAGGTTAGCTCTCGTAAACTGTTGAATATTTCTGGCATGTGTAAACTTTATGCACTCGGAACACTGAGGTTCTGTGTCGAACATAACGAAATCCGAGTTGCTCGGGCAGGCACGGAAGTGGCTTTCCATGCAGACAGTAGCGAATGACAAGAGAGAAACTGCCGGCGGCACGTGCATACAATACTGAACTCTACCGCGTGCCAGACGGCAGTCACATACGAGAGAAAAAGTGCTTGCACGTGCAAGCAATACTTATGAATATTAATTTATCGCGGTAAAAGCTGACTGATGGCTGGCTTTCAGTGTATTGTGTGCATCCCTGGAACTTTTATTTTAACTGTCGTCTTCGTGTGAAGATTTTTTTTTGTTCCGCCTGAACATCAAGGCGCCCGTCTACATTGGAAGATATTTTCCAGTTTAGAGGCGCAGCGGCAAGGAGGCGATAAGGGCGACACTGACGTGCACATCAGCTGCCCCATCGTCGGTACGCGCAAGACTTCAAACTGGCCTGTAGGTATTGTCGTAAACAATTTGCTATAGCACTTCAAGCGTTCTGTGCAGGACCCTACACTAGTTTCACAGATATTCACTCATAATATTTTGGGCCATAGCCGTCTGAAAATACAGAGTGAGTATAAAAGAATGCCCCAAATTTGAAGGTCTGTAATATCAAAACCAAACATATGACCAATCAAATGAACTGTGGAACCGTGAAGTTTGTTTACCACACATTCATATAAATGTTCAATGTGACCACCATGAGCGGCCCGAACGACATCTACGCGATAATCAAACTCGTTCCACGCTCTTGTCAGTATGTCCGGTGTCACGGTTTGGATGGCGTTCGTAACTCTCGGTTTGAGGTGGTGAGGGGGAAGCGAGCTCGCATTCGACACGTCAATGGGAATGGGACTGTCTGATGTTTCCTTTATCGGCTCAGAATGAGGTAGTGACGTCTTCATGTCTAAACTGGTTTTTAGCGATGAAGCGACGTTCCATACAAATGGTAAGGTGAACCGGCACAACGTGCGGATATATGGGTCAAGAGCCTCCACATGAAACCACCGAACACGAGCGCGCTTCCCCAAAGTGAACGTGTTTTGCGTTGTATCCAAAGACACTGTTTTCGACCCTTTCTTTTTTCACGAGCTCACTGTTACTGAAATCCCTCACTGGATTGGTCGAGGAGCAGCTGGTGACCAGGCTCTTCATCACTGGCCCCCAAGAAGCCCGGATCTTACCCCGTGCGTTTTTTTCTATGGGGGTACATAAAGGATCAAGTGTTGAGTCCACCATTGCCGGCTAATATTGACGACCTCAAAACGAGAATTACGGACGCCATCCAAACCGTGACACCGGACTTGCTGACAAGAGTGTGGAACGAGTTTGATTATCGCGTAGATGTTCGCGCCGCCCGTGGTGGTCACATTGAACAGTTATGAATGTATGGCAAACTAACTTCACGGTTCCGTGGTTCATTTGATTGGTCAAACAAGGTTGCAGGTTGTTTGGTTTTGATATTATATACCTTCAAATTTGGAGTATTCTTTTATACTCAGCCTGCATAGTTTTTGGCTTTGTTGAAGAGCTTCAAAATAGTGTTTGTAGTAGCGTGATAGATAACCTATGTTGAAACTTGTTTTCCGTCCTAGTCTGAAGTATTATTTATTTTCGTGTGCAGACTGTGTACACGTTAAACAGTTTGTTTAAAAAAGTTAAGTCTATTAAACTCCTTAAGGATTCTTGGAGACCTAAACAAAATTCGCGTTCTTATGTGGCCACCTGCGAAACTTCACTGCTCTCTCTCTCTCTTTATCTCTCTCTTTCCATCTCTTTCTCTTGTCTCCCACAAAACTGCAAAGGTAACTTGTGTTCATTTTTTTTCTCGAAAAATCAACGTTTCTAATGACGAATCGTGCCGAGAACTAGACTCGAGCAGGTAAAGATACTACCTAGTGAAATATTATCTGTACAAATTAGTATTTACGAGTATCTCAGCAAATGAATGTTCTGGGAATACATTTCTCCCCCCCCCCCCNCCTCCTCCATGTCCCCATGAAATGTAAATAATTATCATATACAGCCACTGCGTTTTATTCTTATGTTATTGAATGGACAATACAAATTGTTAAAATGGTTCAAAATAGCATATTTAGGGATTTCCTGTGCAGTTTCCCAAAAAGGACAGGAGAGAAGTACAAAGTGGCTCCTGTAGTTTAATCCATTGACTTACATAGCATTTAATAATATACTGCTCTTAGAGATCTAATTTGCGAGAAGTTCTGCTTCCCTAGAATGTATATGGCAGCGTTAGAAATGCCCATCGCAATGCTTCCTTATAACCAGACGCGACCTTCAGACACGTGGAAATGTTTACTAGGGAATCCCCTTCAGAAAGCAGTGTGAATTCAGTATATGGAAATACATACATGTTAATGAAATTCGGTTTTTTTGGTGTCCCTGTTAAAGATAGATATATAGTAACTGGGACTTTTGTTTCGTATTTATTTATTTTACAGATAGGTAGCGTTGTGGCCTTTTCCTTATTGCGTCCGCGTTGTTTTCAAGTGCAGTGCGGTGCAGATATAAATCAGTATACTAAACACATACGCATTAATTATATGTTTACAAACGAGAGATGAACTGTAGAATATTTAGAACATATAAAATATGACGGGTCAAGTTCACTTTGAAACCTTTATCTGAAAACGCAAAGGAAAGTTGTATTGTGTTGAAAAGGAATGTTTGTGTGTTGTGTTGTGCCACGCTGTTGTGATCGGAAGACGGGATAGTGCCCTGGGCATTTTCAAGAGTTTATGTCATAATCGTTCTTAACCTTGTAGTCTTGTCACCGTGCAAAAGTCCGTAAGTTGTTGCCGGTTGTGAAAGATAAAAGGAAATGCGTTTGAAATAAACAACAGGTTGTAAACAACGCAGACTAATGGCGCTGTTTGGAGAGGGGAGACCTGGATACTAGAGACTGGAAAACGTTCCAGACTTTGTGGTATAGGCCATTCACGGTAAAGTGAGCACTTTTGAAAGCCGTTTCATTTGGAATAACAGCCAGTTTTTTTTTTTTTTTTACGTAAACTTCCGAGTGCGGTGGAATATACACACTGTGTTTATTACTTACATTGCACTATTTATTTAATAAGGTGGTCAAAGGTTAAAAACGGCTGGAAGGAAAAAATTACTAGGACCTCAAAAGTGCTCACTTTACCTTGAACAGCCTTTAAATGAATCTCATCCGCAATTTGAGTCCATTTTAATGCATAAAACTAGAGTTCCAGTAACAGTTTATTGAGCGAAGGTCAGAGTCAAAATGTACTCTTTCCCGTAAATGGCATAGCGATGTATATATTTTATTTGGCGAGGAGAAATATTTGGTGCCCACTTGACNTGTACTCTTTCCCGTAAATGGCATAGCGATGTATATATTTTATTTGGCGAGGAGAAATATTTGGTGCCCACTTGACATAGTGTCGTTTTCTTATAGTACTTTCTGCAGTAAACTTCGGCTTCGTCGTGTGTGTTCATATTAACTAGTTTCTTTTCGATAAAATCGCATACTAATTCAGATTTCGTGATTAAAAGTAAAAAAAAAATTTCAATGAAAAGTATTAGAAGGGGAAAGCTGTCGCCAGCAGTTTTTGATAGCTTACTCACAAATATGCTTTATTGAATTGACTAAACTACTATCTTTGCTAAACATTAAGACTTTCTAGAACTATTAGAAATTATTGACGAAGCGCTGAAAATGTTGACCTGAGTCCAAGTTTAATATGAATAAC
Source organism: Clitarchus hookeri (assembly GCA_002778355.1). NCBI lineage: Eukaryota > Metazoa > Arthropoda > Insecta > Phasmatodea > Phasmatidae > Clitarchus > Clitarchus hookeri. The sequence goes on from NQII01001313.1 coordinate 337,583, forward strand.
AATAGGTTATTAGACGTTACAGGAGCGAAGCTAGACAAATCTCTATACATATAACTAGAATGCTAAAAGTTATACCAAATGAGTTCTGTTATACGTACAGAAGGCAGATGACCACACAAATAGGAAGGAACACGAAAATTCAATTACGCAAGCAAAAAACCTCTCACATTCCCCTTAGTTTTAGTATCTAGTGAGCATAGGAGATGTAAAAAGACGTATTAAATCATGGAAGTAATTCAATTATGCCATTGCCATTAAACTTCGAATATTTCAAACAGACGGAGATCTAGTGGGGGCGAAATGCAAGAGCAGAGACCAGCATGAAATTAATGGATCATACAGGAAAATGCGGAAACGTCAACGGATATGCGACCAGAACGCAGGCCTCCAATCACCGTGATCTGGACCTGGTCCCCGTCACATCCGTGTGGGAATTGTTCCGCGTGTGGGAAACGGGGCGGACGTTACCGATGGCCGGTGGGTTTTCTCAGGGTACTACGGCTCCATTCTGACTGAACTCCGTCGGGTAGGTCTATCTTTCAGCTAAAACAGCCGACCCCCTCTGACTTTAACGTGCGTGAGAAAAATAGTAAATTTGTTTGTTTTACAAACAATTCTTTGGAAACTAGTCAACAAAATATTTTCGTGTATCATCACTAAATGTAAAATATTGCACCTTTACTACATCACACTGTTTTGTGGACCATACAAAATGTTTAATGTATCTGTACATTTATAATACATTTAAGTCTACAGTATCTGCTTGTTTAAATCCAACTTCAGTTTTGCACTCTCCTCAGTGATGTAACAATTTGCTCGAATTTACTTGTAGTGTTACAGAAGTAATATTTCCAAGTAGTTTCCAAAAAGGTTGTTTGTAAAAGTACTCGTCGAAACCTCTCCTTGCAGTGCAGCGCCAAACGCATTAATAGAACGTTTCTCCCCTGCACGAAACTAGACGTCCTACCAACTGTGCTGTATTGACATGTCTAACTATATTTCTTANTAGAACGTTTCTCCCCTGCACGAAACTAGACGTCCTACCAACTGTGCTGTATTGACATGTCTAACTATATTTCTTTTTATGGGTATTAAATTTAACGTAACTTCTAACTGCAGTTGTCTTTCGTTACGTGGAAATACTTTGTTCTATAAATATATGCATACTTGGCACATGTGCATTGCTTTGCAAGGCTTGAGAGCTGGTCTAAGCTGCATTTAGTTTTCAAACTATGCTTTAAAATTTTACTAGGTTGTTGCTGTTCACTTCCATCCGCCATTTAACAAGTCAGTGCAACGGACATTTCTTTAATGTTGCAGTAACACGAAATATTTTGTTCTTCCTGCTAGTTTTAACGTACTACAAATATTGGTTGCGGCAGCATTACTTAGAGGCTTCGTTAACATTTACACTTCAACAGTATGTTTGCATTACAGGAATATAAGACTTTGTAAATGGTTAACATTTAATAGCTTTGTCACAACATTATTAATGTTACAACAGCATATACCATTAAAGAAATGCCTCAATAATATGTTTTTTGTTGCATCAACATTACACTTTTTTCTGTGTGGTTGGCGGATTTTTTTCGGGGTTCTCCTGTTTCCCCCGCCCCGTCATTCCGGCGCTACTCCATACTCACCTTGTTTCACCCTCATCGGCTCTCAATACCTCTATGTTAAGAGCCGCCCAGATCTCTTCACTCGCACGTTATGCCAAAACGATGCATTTCTAATGAGCTTCTTCTGACGCCAGAATTCCGTACGCTAAGTCGTGGTGCACAATATTGTGCTAAATTAATAAAATACTCTGGCAAAGCTTTAGTCAAGAAGTTTGCAATAACCGTGGCCTAGGCTAACCCTTTTTCAGGTTTTCGTATATTGGGGACTTGCGGACTTCCATTAACCTGTTTGTGATCAATTTATGTCTCGCGCCCTCTTAAAAGCGGGAACAACAGGCGGATATATTTTTTTTTGTTGGAGTAAAATATGTGAGCTAGGAAGGCCACGTGGGCTAGAATGAATTTGTCCTGGATACTGTGAAGTGCGAGGCTGCAAAAGAGTGGAGACAACAGAGAAAAGAGAGGGAGATAGAGAGAGCGAGATAGTCCGCGTTTATGGTGACGTTGTGAAATAAAATCCATGCCGGTTGCGCGAGGGATGGCCCAGGAATATGTGGTGTTTCCTTTTGCGGAGGAGGGGGGGGGGCTAAAGCCCACACGTCCCGTTCTACGTCGGACACACTGACCCAGTATGCCTACACTGATGGGTCGTAAATCTGAGCCACGCCTGCTGAGATACAATACCCGAGCATGGCAGGGAGACGTTATATCGTGGCTATCCTTCACAGCCGCATATTTCTTGCGTTGCAGCTGCGATATTGCGACACGTGAATACAGATGTGGAAGATATAGTGAACGTTAATTGGACGGCGTGGATTTATTTCTCACCAGCTTGGCTTCCCTGGCCTCCCCCTCCCCCCCTCCTCGAATCTTCCATCCGCGTAAGGCGTGTGTAAATCCCGCTGTTCCATTCCCCTGTCACATATACGCGTACAGTGAATTTTAACAATGTTCCATGGTTGTAGAGTAACATATTTCTATATGTTGTATTTAACGTCCTGCTGGAATGGATTCACACGTGAATACAAGAGAAGNGTTGTAGAGTAACATATTTCTATATGTTGTATTTAACGTCCTGCTGGAATGGATTCACACGTGAATACAAGAGAAGAAATTAAATTTTTAATTTTTTGTGTAGAGAGAATTGGGCTGCAGTTTGTAACATTTGGTCCAAGTAGACCAACTTTNAAATTAAATTTTTAATTTTTTGTGTAGAGAGAATTGGGCTGCAGTTTGTAACATTTGGTCCAAGTAGACCAACTTTGTCGTGTCTCCGGAGATGGGTGGTAAATGCTGGCAATATAAATTACCCGGTCCGCGCATCCACAGCGGTAAAAGCATTTTCCTCGCCAGAAACAAGTCTATGTGAAATAGCTTCCGAAAAGTAACCTACTTTACAAACTATACTCTGTATCTATATATAACTCATACGAGATGTAATTAGTTGAACTCGTAGATGAATATCCAAAACATAATTTCATCATTGACATTAACCAAGACTTTTTTTTATAACTGTGATTGTTTCTATTTTAACACTTTGCACTCTGTACACATACACATGCATGACATAGGAAATAACCAAAGCTGTGTGTGATACATGGGGTGATTTTTTCAGAAGTTCGATTCAGAAAGTGTGAGGGTACTGCGAACCGACTACACGAGTGTGTAATGAAAGGCTTGTAAAATGCAGGAGCAACATGACTGAAGCCAGAGAAGTAGTGGGAGAGAGAAACCCTCGGCTACTACAGTGTCGTTGATCGTGGTATCTTCAAGATGGCGCCAGGCCACTCGCGATCCGCGGCCGAGCACGACTAACTTGGGACATCTTCTGCGCGTGATGAATCCTCTTAAGGGCTGGCAGCTGCCAAATTTTAATAGGAAATTCCATGTTACGTCTCGGTTTCACTCCTTTTGCAGGAATTCTTCGTTTTCGCGTCATAATTTTGGATTGATAGTAATTACTGACAACCTACGATTATAAAAAAATTTACATTTTACGAGTTGTTTTAAAATTTTTTCGCCTAATTGTCATTGTTTGTTATCTGCTTGTTGTAGAAAGTCGAGACCTAATTAATAAAATGTAGTTATGTTTTCGACTTTTTACAATGAGCAGGTAACCCGCAACTAAAATCACGCACAAAAAANAATTAATAAAATGTAGTTATGTTTTCGACTTTTTACAATGAGCAGGTAACCCGCAACTAAAATCACGCACAAAAAAATTTAACATGTTGCAGGCCAGTGATGCCATTTTGCTGGCGTTTGCAGCTGGGGTTCGCGGTATAAGCGGCTCTTTCATATCTGTATTACTAAAGAGTTGAAAAAAATCATTACATTTTATATCTTAAGTAAAATTTGGGTAGTAGTGACCAATCAGAATAGAGCAATCAGTGTTATTAACAGTAATGTAAACATCAAAAATATTAAAAAAGTAGGGTTGCCAACTGTTTCAGTTTTGCCATAAGGGACACGCTCACCAACTCGAGACACATCTGACCCCGATGAAATGTTCAAGGAAAATTATTATATTTATCTTATTACTTTCACCTGTGCTGCCGACTCATGTTTTTATGTAACAATGACCACGCGTGTTATTTCACATCGCGTCACTTTCCCGTCGTGTGAAACACGCAACTCTTGTTCGCAAAATCCGCATTTGACTGGTCTGTAATAGCGTGAGTGGTAAATCACCCACACTGTGTTTAACAATGCTCTGATTATTTTCGATGAATTCTGAAATACGGGATATGACGTCCCGTCCTATGTCGATACGGGATAATTCTTTCAGCCACAGAATACGGGAAATCCCACACAATACGGGACGGTTGGCAACTCTATTAAAAAAAAACATGTTTATGATTATATTTGTGAAATGAATTCACAGTAACAACAACCTTTTCTGCCAGAAAATGCCTGCTCTTAAAAATTATCATATTTTATATGGTTGTGTTATACGAGGTTAGGTAGAGAGTAGTATCAATAAAAAAACTAAGAGGACAGGTTTGTCGCAATTTTTTCCATTAGCTGGACTTACGAATTATCAAGCGACTTGTGAATCACAAATCCAGAAGACGTAGTTCCGTGTGCGAGAACTGCGGTTACTGCATAATTCTTAATACATACATTATTTTGTTTCAATTGTACACCCAGCTTAAGTACTCTGTACTGTGACACCCAGAATCGGATCTACACTTTTATTTGGGAGGGCGAGGGAGGCACATTACCATCCTGCAGGCGCAGGTCTAGACTTTCGATTCGCGGCATAGAAGGGGCCTTGTCTTATAATAATTTTAGGAAACAATATTAAATTAATAAATTAAATTGAATGTTTTAAACTATTCTGACTCTTTCATTTCAGTTTCAAAACATTCACAAGACAGTTTGATATCAGTGTGACGGTTTGGGGGGGNTATATAGCTTGTGCCGCCCTGGCACAGAATAATTGGCGCTCCCCCTACCCCTCCCCCTACAACAAACAAACAAAAAACACTATGCCAGTTTTGGCTCTGGATGGATTACTCCCTTGGCTCCCCTTCGGAGCGCCTTCCATTATCCACTCACCACCAATGGACTCGTCGGGTTGCGAACTGGCAACAGGCAGCTGTAAAAAAGAATCAGCCAAGTGCATTATTACAACTTTGCAATGCAGTTTCCAAGTAAACACATATTTTCTTCAGTATCATGGACCACCTTCCTCTTCCCCCACCTCCCATCTCATCACTATTTTATGTTGTTCATAGCTGCTATTTTATTTAGGTTTTAGTTTGTCTTACAGTATTTCATTTTATGTTTAATTATTTTTCTTTTATTTTAATCTTAAAGGGTTTCTTTTTGTGTTTCCTGGGGACGTCTTCGCCGATATCGCTGAAATCTAATTTTTATGTGATATTACTTTGTGCGCAAATTAAGCATAAGACTTATACTGAGCTTTCCCTCTTCGAGCGACGATCTTTTTTCGTTCTGCATCTTCTCAAGAGCTAAATCCCTCTTTTTGCCGAGCGAGCAACTGCCCAATACACCCCACTAAACAAGTAATTTACATACTAAACTAATAAACCGAGTCTTTAAAACTAGTATTTAGAATTGTTTCAATGAAAGGAAAACTATTAAAAGTGTAAAAATGTTACCTTGCACTTTTTTTTNCTGGCGATAAAAAGCACAGGCAGGCGGTCGACCGAGTGGTCCATCGTTTCACGTGCCTAAAAAGGGTGTTCACGGTCAAGTGAGCACTTTTGAAATCAACTTTCGGGGAAAATAGTACTACCCATAACTATTCGCTGTTCACGGTAAACTGAGCGTTTTTGAAATTCCTGTACAAGATCTACTTGTACACACATTGTGTATTCTTCCACCACGCGTAAAATCAGCATTGGCGTGTGCCTCGTTACTTTNATAAAAAGCACAGGCAGGCGGTCGACCGAGTGGTCCATCGTTTCACGTGCCTAAAAAGGGTGTTCACGGTCAAGTAAGCACTTTTGAAATCAACTTTCGGGGAAAATAGTACTACCCATAACTATACGCTGTTCACGGTAAACTGAGCGTTTTTGAAATTCCTGTGCAAGATCTACTTGTACACACATTGTGTATTCTTCCACCACGCGTAAAATCAGCATTGGCGTGTGCCTCGTTACTTTATATCTTCATATTCGATCAAGTGAAACTGTCAGTGTATTAAAAAAAACATAATAATAATACATGTGAAGTGAAATGGTAGCTGTGACGGATAAAATAATCATAGCAAAGATGGAAATCTCGTCAAAAGAAATACGAAGTGATTACAGCCGGGACGTCGATCCCTAATGATCGGAAAGCGAGTAGAACCATAAGTAAGCATCGCTGTTCACAGTAAAGTGAGCTCTAGGCTCCAGTTACTCGTTAGCCTACTTTCCGAAGGAAAGAAAGGCTTATGTGATCACTTTCCTGTCTGTGGCTCTGTATGTGTGTGTGTATGAATGTGTGTTCCTGTGCGTGTGTGTGTGTCCCCCCTGTCAATTTTTGAACCCTTCAACTTAATTTTTCCAAATTTGGTACACACACAATACTAAGTAAGGACACCTGACTTTTATAGTTATCGGCTACGTCGGGCACTTTCAAAATGGTGGCCATTAATATTTTTTATGTCATATCTCGAGAATCATTTAATCGATGTAAACCAAATTTCGTACGCTGGTAGACTATTGAGTAAGCATTAAATTTTGAAATAATTATTGTTTGTCCTCCATTTTGGAAATAGCACTAATTTAAAAAATAGTTATTTTACATTATATCTCGAAAACAATCCAACCAATTCTTACTCAATTTGGCATGTAAGTAATACTATGGTAGGCCATGTAAACGTAAGTGATTAAACTTGATTAGTTATTTATTTTCGAAATGGTAACAATACAAACATTTCAAGTTTGTGTAGTATGTGTCATACCATTTCACCCATTTCGACCAAATTTTGTATACTGAAAGTATCTATTAGGCATCATATATACAAACAAATGACCACTTTTGTCGGCCATTTTGGAAGTTAGCGCCATAGTGATATGTTTTAAGCATATCACGCTTATTTTTAAAATGGTGGCCATGCAGCTATTTTTTTCTTAGAATGCTATATCGTAGAAACTATGGAATCAATTCCAACATAACTTTGTATGCTGGCGTTATACATTACAACAATTAACTGTATCTACATGGAGTATCTTTTGTCAGCTATTTCGTAAGATAGTGCCATGCCAATAAAATAACGTTTTTGTGATATATCTTCGGAAAAATTTTACCAATTCTTATCATATTTGGCAAACAAGTAATACTATGACAGATTACGTCAAGTGGTATTTTTTAAGCATGTCAAATACATATTTTTAATATGGCGGCCATATATCCATTTTTAGCTTAGAATGTTTTATCGTCGAAACCATGTAATCAATTTTAACTAAACTTTGTATGCTGGCAGTAGATATTAAAACTATCAACTGTATCTACATAGATCATCTTTAGTCCGCCTTTTTGTAAGATAGAGCCATGCGAGTAAATAAAAATTTTCTGCCATATCTCGGGAAGCAATTGACAGATTCCTTCCAAATTTGGCAAACAAATAGTACTGCAGCAGGTGATATAAACTGGTATGTTTTATGTAGATCAGGCACTTATTTTCAAAATAGTGTCTACATAAATATTTTAGCACAGTATATTTTACTAACGAAACAAATTCCAAATTGACTTTGTATGCTGGCAGTACCTTTTACAACCATCAAATTTGTCTATGCAGAGTCTCATTTCTCTACTATTTTGCAAGATAGCCCTACCAATAAAAAAACAATGATTTCATTTCGTATTTCAGGAAACAATCAAACCATTCTTACCAAATTTGGCGAAGATGTACTGTGATAGGCCATAATAATAAATGCATTTTTTAAAAGTGGGACACTCTTATTTTCAAAATGGTGGGTTTGAAATCATTTTAGTTTTGTGGGCAATATCTACGAAATTGTGTAATCTATTTTAACTTAACTTTGGCAGTATACAATCATCGGAATTGCTACTACATAATTTTTTGTCCTTTGTTAATGAAGATCGAGAAAATTGTGTAGGTTTTATGCCATATATAGAGGACCAATGAACCGATTCCCTTCAAATGTTACACTGGCACATTTAAACTAATTTATACCAAATTGTGCACACCATAAATGCCACAGAAGGCCATGCAAACTTTCGTGATTTAAATGGGCCAGACAACGATGTTCAAAATGGCAGCATCATAAATCCTTTAGGTAATTTTGACATATATATAAAACCATTTAACCAAATTCAACCAAAATTTGTATGTATAAAGTATAAATTAGAAGCATCGTATATAGAGCCTCTTATTATGGCAATTTTGTACGATAGCATCAAATAAGAAAATAAAGTTTTCTATGTCGTATCCCAGGGACCAGACAACCGTTTTACATGAAATTCTTCACACCAGTAGCGCTACGGTAGGTCATGTAAACTTGCATGTTTTAAGTGACTTGGTCACTAACTTTCAAAATGACAGCCCTGTTAATATTTTAGGATAGTAAACCCTATCATTCGAAACATTAAACTGATTAAATTCAAAGTTGATGCTCCGAATCCGACTTTCGTAATGCAGTGGATTACACGCTATCTTATAATACGAGGTTTTCTGGGTTCAAGTCCTGGGAAAGGCATGTGTGTATTTGTAATTGTCTCACTACTGTTGCATAAGTTTCAGGTTTCATTTCTGAAGTTATTGATTTCAAAGAGAAGTCAAGTCCTTCCTACCAACTCAGCTTTTAAGAAATTATTTAAAAATTAATTGTACCCACGTTGAGGAAAGTAGACTCATTGATTATATCAGTAACTTCTTGTTTTATATCGGCCATTTTTTAGCCTCCCGACTCTTTATTAAATAAATATTGCCATGTAAGTTATAAACGCAGTGTATATATTTCAACGGACTCGAAAGTTAACGTCTAACGCTACAATACACCTTGTTAAAAATGAGAGGTCTTCAAAAAGTGCTCACTTTACGGTGAATAGCCTATAATCATGTTGATTGCGTGAGTTCCTTTTTTTTGTGGGATATTAGTTGTAGCAGCACACCACACATCTCCAGCACCTTCCAAGCGTTCGCGATGGAAGGATATAATTTAGATATGTTTGTTTATATCGGGAACAAAGCGGATTTTTGAAGAAGTGTATAAATGAAACCCCTAAACGAACCTCCTCCTCCTTCTGTATAGTGCATTCCATGGTTATTGCCAACTTTCCTGAATCCCTGCCGAAGGTGTACTTTCATGCTATTCCTCCGTCTCCTGCGAACAAATTTTAACTACGTCTAAAAAATTACACCAAAGGGACAAAGCACCGCATTTTTACGCACACAGTTCAATTATTTTTTTGCGTGAGGACTATTTCTTCCTACAGTACGCATTATACTACCGACACACATTTTTTTCTCATTTTATTAAAATTATAAAAATGAATGAGGGAGTGAAGAGATTTGGGCGGCTCTTAACATCGAGATCTTTAAAGCCGACGAGGGTGAAGCGAGGTGAGTATGGAGCAGCGCCGGAATTTCAAGGGTGGTTGAAGCGGGAGATCCCTGATAAAACCCGTCAACCAGCGGCATCGTCCGGCACGATTCCCACATGTAGAAATCTGCGAGCGACCACGCCGGGGGATAAAATCCCGTTCGCCTAGGTGGGAGGCGAGTAGTCTAACCACTACACCACTGCGGCCCCTTAAATAAAATTATATATACAATTTATAAATAAAAGAAAAGTAAATTCCACTTTGATTAAAAATAACAAATGTTTATTTTAACAGAAGCATACATACTTTGTGATGCATTACGTATTATACGTCATACACGGAGTGATATTTTCGAAGGTTTGGTTAAAAAAAGTGTGAAAATACTGCGAATAGACCATAGTTTAGATCAGGTTAGGGGGAAAAAATATCCGCAGGCGAGCTGTTCTGAAATGTGGCTAGTGGGCTGGTGAGTCGTGCAAGGTAGCTGTCAACCATCCTGGCGAGCCGCCCGCCGCTACACCAGCCGCGCCGTTAATTGGTAATTAATAACCGCTGTCGCCTTGTCGAACTGGTCACAGCCGGTTCCGACGTTCTTTTTCCCGGCTCCCGCCCGCTCCCGCAACACTAAGGTTTAATTTTTTTTTCTCGTTGCGATATGCAGATAGCGGTCAAGCTGGTTGGAGAGATTAAGGTGTTGCCTGGGACGACTTGTAAAATAGGACGCCACACGCCCTTTACAAAATAATCACGCGTATAAAATCTTACGAGAAAATCGAGTGTGATAGCCTTGATAAATAGGTGGATCACTTGTTTTACTAATTTCTATAACTTGAATAAATAAAAATATAAAATAAAAATCATGAGTTTGAAAATTTTCCAAACAATTCAAATTAATAATTACAGGAATACGTCTAGTAAACGACTACAATTTCATTACTTTTATTGGAATTTTACTATTTTTATTAAACTTATATTTACTCTGAGATGGCTTTCATTCTACGAAATCGTCTAGGGCGTATCCAAGTTCTTGAGGAATGGAGGTCTTGATAAAAATAAAGGAAATAATTCTAATTTATTAATATTATTATTTACCAAATACAACTGCCTATCCCTGCTATTTACATTTATTATTGCATCAGTGAACGCAATTTTTATGCAAGTGTCTATTATAATCAGAAGTCCTTATCGCTGTCTTAACGCTATTTGCAGTCACTTAATCTTCGCTTTTTAGATACACGTGTACAGTTGATTCGACTAAATATTTTGTTGACAGTCTCATATTACTAATAAAGGTAGGCCTTTATTAGGCTCCGATGACAGCAAAAAATTAAACCACGTGGGAAAAACAGCTTCGTCTCAAGAATAAATTTATTTCAGCACAATTTGTACAGTTACCATATGCTGAAAAATGGTCAAGTCTGCTGGCATCTTCCATATCCCAAGAACTCTCGCCATGCTCATAAACCGACAGAAATTTTGAATCCAGTAAAGCTAAATGAAGACAGTTCACCCAAAGTCGATTAGGTAATTAATCAGACATTTGAAAACAAATACAGCTCTGGTTGAAACCGTAGATTAAAGATGAGGTAGACAGATTTTTCGTCTCCTGCGTGTGTTGCCAGCATTGACCTACCCCCATACCATTACAACTGTCAAAAGTCACATGATCAACATTGATGAAAGTGTTTCTTTATATGCATCTTAATTTTCAATTGACAAGCACTTTTATATGAATACTTTTACCAATTTTAATTTAATCAAACTGCATTAAAGATTGGTCGGAGGAAGTATACAAACATCTCTTTACATAAATCGTGTTCTAACCTCAAATACTATCCACACCGTTTATGATAGTCGTGTTGGCAGTAAAGCAGTTCAATGCTGGTACACGGAGTTTTGTTCTGTGCAACCATCGAGATAACTCCATCCCATATTCACTTCACGGTTTTCACTTTAATGACGCTCGAATAAAGTGATGAGGCCCATGTCGACATTAATATTACGTAAAAGAGAAGGATATAAAATGAGAAGGAATGTAAATCCTAAACAGAAAAACCAACTAGCCGGTTGTTCGTTACCGAGAAAAAAAAATGTTCTTAATTTTGCAAAGGTTTCTAAATAATATTTTACCTGTAATTGTTTGTCATTGCGCGGAAAACTTTTTCAACACTGTGCACCAACGTCACCTTTGTGGTTTAGCTCTCAAACGAAAAAATACCTTCTGCACTTTGCGGGGAAGAGGGGCAATGAGTTTGGTTACCAGGTGTGTCCTGGGCAGTAGCTTATGTCCCCAGGATTACCCAATGTTCACTGCAACACAGGTTTCGTATTAACCTCATAGTTATAATTATCGACCTATTTTGATAAAGTTATACCACCTCACTTGGCACAGAAGGTTCCTCGGCAAGCATGCTTTCTAAAGTGCAGTGGAGAGATTTGAGCTGCTGTTAAAATCGAGTTCTTGAGAGCCGATGAGGGTGAAGCAAGGAGTGCATGGAACAGCGCTGTAATGAAGTGGCGGGGAAAACGGGAGATCCCCGAGAAACCCCGCCAGCCAGTACATCATCCGTCACGATTCCCACATGCGAAAATCCGGGAGCTACCCCACCGGGAATCGAACTCGGTTCGCCTAGGTGGGTCGAGTAGTCTGCCACCACACCACTGCGGCCCCCATGATCTCCAAGGCTTGGCCATCCTATGGTGTGGAATGAGGTCGCATCGGCGATGGCTCGAGGTCCATAATCTGAATTACTCGGGATCTTAGCACAGAATTAGTCACATCTTCACTGTGTTGATCACAAATTATTTTGTTGGTATTCACACTGCCAAATTTTTTGTTGTGAACACACAATATTTATGTTGTCACCGCTAAATTTCTGTGGCCAATAAAATTTAATTTTTTGGTGGCTACAAAAAGTTGCAAATTAACGTCCCCCACTGTTGTTCTTGAAGGCTCATCAGGGGATGGCTTACAAACTAACATATTACCTAACTTAAACTAACACCCATACCTTACCTGGGATTCGAACCCAGGATCTCCCGCACCCCAGACTAGTGGCCCACCAACCGATTGCGCCAAGGGAGGTCGGCTTTGCATATAATAACAGCGGCGGTGTTCTATATGTAGTATAATGGAATTTTTTTGGAAATTTTTTTAAATTTTAGCGCCAAGGGTGAGTTTGTTTACATCTATCGTTTAAACGATCTTGTGAGTTATGTAAATAATTTCAGCGGAGTATTTTAAGGACTCAGAGTGCAGCATTTTTGGGTTTAATCATTTACAGTTAATAATAGCCATATAACGCTTACGTTTCCAAACCACTGATGCACGTTTCACAACAAATGATTCAGTCACATGTCTGTCCTGATATATGATCAAAGGGTGACGTGTAATTCCAAAACCAGGCCCTGTCACCCCTCTATGTGTAACCTTGCCTAAAAATACACAACCCAGAACTCTGGCGCATCCATAGAGGCTAAAAGAGAGACAGTTCCCCCTTCCCAGTCCCAAAATAACATTACTAATAATAAATATGGCATTTATATGGCATGCATTTGTAACACACACCCATGTCAGTGTCTTTACTAATAATGTACACTGTAAAAATTGCCGTGCATTTGCGGACATTTTTACGGAAATATATATATATTTATTTTATTATTTTTTTTTTTTTAACGCGCTCCTTACGTATAAAGTACGGAACCTCTTCGTATTCATTCTAGCTTCTGGTTATTACTAAAAATTCTGAGGCTACGTGAAGCGTTATTCACCGGTGTAGCCATAAAATTGCCGCTTCTACGGTACTTAAGGTATTTTGGCCACTTATATCTATGCCTTCAAACATCAAAAGGTATCGTGGAAGATATCACTTCGAGCATTTCAGTACTACCAGGTATGTGGGATTTACACCGCATTTTGATGTAAGAGTCCGGCGGTGAAACATGCAGTCTCCAGTGTTTATGATTCATGTTCTGATCCCGCTCTAAATAAAAAATGGTAACATTTTAAAATTTATTGTGGTTTTAATACACATTTAACCCATAACGGAAATATAACTTTTGTTTTCGTAATTTATTTTTACAAGCCGGAAAACAGAAAGACAAACTGTAGGGTAATGTTTCGTGAATTTAAAGAAAGCTCAGTGAAATTTACTGAAAGTTGTATAATGGGTTGGAGAGGGGGTATATGTCTTCATAAATTTACGAAGTTTTCTGGACAATTTTTTTTTTTACCAATGCCAGCGGATGTTTTACTCTAACACTGTGTATCAACCTCGCCTTTATGGAAGCGACGAATTCTTTCTAAACCATTAGTATCGATATTCATCCTCAATATAATTTCCCAGCCCTGATACTGGGTAAGGTCGCGAATCAGAAAACAGCATATGGTCTATTCGCGGTTTCTTCACACTCTTTGAATCAAACCTTTGAATGACCATCCCATGAGTGATGAGTTTGGTTGTTTACTAAATGTCATGCATCACTAACGTTTGATCGTTCTGTAAGCATAATAGTATAATGTATTTTGTTTATTTAAATTTTAAATTATACTTTGTCTACAAATTATAATATCTAGCTTATAAATAATGTGAATAAAACAGGAAGAAAATAGGTACGTTGGTGATGCCTAGTAAGAAATAGTTCTAATGGAAAGTATTAATAAAGTAAGTGAGGAAGAATGCGACGCGTTGTACCTTTGGTGTGATTTCCAGCCTCACATTCCCGGGAGCTCCTTGGTTTTATATTAATTTTTAATGTAAATTACCGTAACTGTTTTCTCTTTAAGAGCTCCGCCTAAATGCAGCTATTTTGCACCTTTGCGGCAAGCGAGAAATAAGTGCAGAACGTACAGGGAATTTGTGATAAGGTGCGCATGCGAGCTGCGCAGTGATTATCTAATCTCCGAGTACAACCGCACTTCTTTGTTTAAGGTTCGCATACAGTTTATGTAACTAAGTGCTTTAAGCTTATAGTATACTTCACGTTTTGCACAGTATTATTATTATTATTTTTCTTTGTGAAAGCACGAGTTAGTTTTAAAACCAAACTAGACAATGCGCAGGTTGCAGTTCGAACACGTGATTCTGACAGTTGTTATGGCAATATGCGAACAAATTGTCAAGTCGTACGCAGAAGACGAAACTAGGTCTACTTCATATTTAGTCTGTAGTGCGGATCTGCCACTCGCATCAAATGTCTCCTCGCATCTGCACATTACACCTAACTTTATTAACGTGCAACGATACAGTACTTGTACAAAAATTGAACATTTAAGTGACCACATCACTTTATGACAGTTTATTGTTACTTCAAAATTTTTTCTGGCTTTTTTTTTTTTTTTTTTTTTTTTTTTTTTTTTTTTTTTTTTTTTTTNCTCGTTCTCAGCCGTATTCTCCAGTGACAAACTCGAACAATCGAGAAAATTACACTTAACGTGAGCAGCAGAATTTGTCCTAGTTTGGCGTATTAGCATAAAGTACAGAAATATGCCGCATGTTCCCAAAGTGAATTTTTCCGGGCTGGCGAAGATAAACATAAAGATGGGGCATTGTCTCAATGTTACGAAAAAAATAACTAACTACTGGAATACCATCATTGTTGAAGTCTATTTAAGTGACGATAAAACTAAGCCCGAGGTCCTTTTGTACTCTGTACCTCGCAATTTTGTAAAATGGTTATGAAAGAAATTCATGTTTACTAAACTATTGTTAGATTCATATCAGAAATTTGTTTGACTTCGTACACTGTCAAGACTGATTCCGAGAAAAACAACTAAGGACAAAAAATTGCATGTAAAATGGGATATTAGCGCGAAAATTGGAAATAAATGGAGACATAATTTCCGCCGAAAATAACAATAATCACACGAAGCAAACACCACATTAATAAAATACGACAAGAACTTTAAAAACGACAGAGAACACAAATTTTATCTGAATAAGAATAACCTAGTCGTCAGTTGATCAAATAAAATATACAGATACACACAGTATTACAAATAAACGGAAGGCGTGGCGAAAATAATAAATCAAGCAGAAACATATGTAAGGTTATAGAAAAACGATCCAGTCGAAAAAACAAGCACGACACAAACAAAGAAGACACAAATACAAAACGACATATGTGAACCATCACAGGATAAACATCACAGTTCGCAGGCGAGACGAAAAAAANGAAGACACAAATACAAAACGACATATGTGAACCATCACAGGATAAACATCACAGTTCGCAGGCGAGACGAAAAAAATAAAACAGATGTTTCGGGAGCTGACATCTGCTCCCTTCTTGCACTTGGTTGTTTTTCTCTTAATCATCTTCGGAAATGGAGGAACTCCAACAATTTCTGAGTTTAATTCAACTATGCCATTGCCACAGTATTAAAAAAACACGTTTTTACTTAAGTATTTTTTTGATATTATCTGGCAGATTTTGTTTAAACACTACAAGTAGAATTTTGTAGACATCGCTTATTTTAGATATTACAGTCAAAATATGTTTATATTCAAAACAACTAAGAATAAATTCCCACATTGTGAAGTAATACTTTTTTAAGTAAGGACGATTTCAGAATTGGGCCAGAGTGTTGCTCCACCAGTTATTATTTTAGACACACGATACATATATTCATGTCTCCTCTCGGATCCTTTCAAGGATTCTTCGTTTATACAGTTTGAACGTGAAATAGTGTTAAATGGAAAATAAAATATACTTAAAATCGCAATGCAAATGTGAAAACCAAGCTGTACAAGACTTTATGATGACTGACTTTACGCTGTTCTGTTACTGTATCACGGATTTTGAGACCTGGCAAACACGATTTACTAGTGTTTGTTTTGGTGACTATCGAAGGTCTTACCTAGTCCTTCCAAAGGGACACGTTANGAAGACACAAATACAAAACGACATATGTGAACCATCACAGGATAAACATCACAGTTCGCAGGCGAGACGAAAAAATAAAACAGATGTTTCGGGAGCTGACATCTGCTCCCGTCTTGCACTTGGTTGTTTTTCTCTTAATCATCTTCGGAAATGGAGGAACTCCAACAATTTCTGAGTTTAATTCAACTATGCCATTGCCACAGTATTAAAAAAACACGTTTTTACTTTAGTATTTTTTTTGATATTATCTGGCAGATTTTGTTTAAACACTACAAGTAGAATTTTGTAGACATCGCTTCTTTTAGATATTACAGTCAAAATATGTTTATATTCAAAACAACTAAGAATAAATTCCCACATTGTGAAGTAATACTTTTTTAAGTAAGGACGATTTCAGAATTGGGCCAGAGTGTTGCTCCACCAGTTATTATTTTAGACACAAGATACATATATTCATGTCTCCTCTCGGATCCTTTCAAGGATTCTTCGTTTATACAGTTTGAACGTGAAATAGTGTTAAATGGAAAATAAAATATACTTAAAATCGCAATGCAAATGTGAAAACCAAGCTGTACAAGACTTCGTGATGACTGACTTTACGCTGTTCTGTTACTGTATCGCGGATTTTGAGACTTGGCAAACACGATTTACTAGTGTTTGTTTTGGTGACTATCGAAGGTCTTACCTAGTCCTTCCAAAGGGACACGTTANTGGCAAACACGATTTACTAGTGTTTGTTTTGGTGACTATCGAAGGTCTTACCTAGTCCTTCCAAAGGGACACGTTACTTACAAATGTATACCTGAATCGTAGCTTACAAACTAGTTTGGCGTTAACAGAAGTTGAAGCAGCTGTACCTCTGTTATAAGACAAGCACAAGACAAGTCATCTGCCATACTGCCAAGATTCTCCCTTCTCTGATTCCGGAATAGAAGTTCTATTAATTAAAAATAGTACTCGTAATGTAAGTAACATGATCGTCAACTTGTTTAAATTAAGGAACAATGTTGACGGGTCATGCAATTCAGGAGTACATTCAGCGGGAAATAATATTCATGTCCCAAAATAAGCTACCGGATAGTCCACACATGCCACAAAATCGCTGGCAAGACCTCTGGTTGACAAAGCCAAAATTGCTTCAATTTGTGTCTTGCTTGCTGTAAACAAGTCTCTTGACGTCAGTTTCCACCCACTTCCAGAGTAACTCATTACGACGACCTCCGGTCTAAACTAACCTGGCCGACAAGGGGATGGCGCGGTGTTAACACACTAAGCTCGCTTTAGGGAGGACCGGGTTCGATTTCCTATCTGGCCATCTTGATTTTCGTTTTCCACGGCTTTCCGAAATTTTTCCAGGTACTGGGATTGTTCTTCCGTGCAAGCCATTGCCGCTTTCTTCAGTGCTATACCAAATCTGAATTAGTCCCNTCCAGGTACTGGGATTGTTCTTCCGTGCAAGCCATTGCCGCTTTCTTCAGTGCTATACCAAATCTGAATTAGTCCCGTGCAGTTCACTAATAATCAGTATAAATTACTACTAAACCAGAGAGCAGCAACTAAGCAAATGATCAGTAGAATTTTACTGAATCAAGTGGAGCAGGTTCAACAGATCTGCAGTCAAATTCGCTGATTTCTGACAGTTTTAACTGTTTAGATTTTGGAGTGCAGATTGTGTAAGAATATGGTTCCTTCTGTAATGACTCCGTTCCACCGTTTTGCATTTCGATGGGTGTTTTTTTAATTAAATTAATACATTTCTAGGGTGCTGAAAAAAAAACTCTAAATTAGATAGGGATTTAAAACGCATCACAGGAATTCTCGCACGATTTTATACAGTATTTAAGTNTCCAGGTACTGGGATTGTTCTTCCGTGCAAGCCATTGCCGCTTTCTTCAGTGCTATACCAAATCTGAATTAGTCCTGTGCAGTTCACTAATAATCAGTATAAATTACTACTAAACCAGAGAACAGCAACTGAGAAAATGATCAGTAGAATTTTACTGAATCAAGTGGAGCAGGTTCAACAGATCTGCAGTCAAATTCGCTGATTTCTGACAGTTTTAACTGTTTAGATTTTGGAGTGCAGATTGTGTAAGAATCTGGTTCCTTCTGTAATGACTCCGTTGGTGGCAAAACGTAAAGCTACCCACAAAAAAATTAATTTAATTAACATTTCTAGGGTGCTGAAAAAAAACTCTAAATTAGATAGGGATTTAAAACGCATCACAGGAATTCTCGCACGATTTTATACAGTATTTAAGTCGCTCATATATATGGAGCTAGGGAGCCATAAGTGCGCTCTCGCCGCTACGTACAGTGATCTTGCACTTATTGCGTGTATGTAGTGCTACGTATACCTATGGGACTTTAAGCGGTGCCGCTGCCATTTCATTGGTGGAAAGTCTGTACCAAGTTGTCAACGGCCCTTGATTATTTATTTTTATATGCAGTATTTGACCCGCATACTTTAAGATGCAGCGCTTTGAAAATGTCGTTTTTAGCCATGTTGGAGTACTCTGGCACGTAGTTTGTAATGTGCCTGATATCTTGGAATGCACGACACAGGCCTTGTCTGAAGTGTGGGCACACATTTAATAGTTTCGTAATCGTAAAAAAAGCGTATTTCAAACATACTGCATTGCAGTCTAAGCGCCAGAATTAAAGGGAAAAGGTTGTAACGCACAAAAGTTTGCATGCTGGCGAAAAGTTAACCATAAAGCCAATACCATTAGGTAATTTTTTTGTCAGGCCGAAAGTACCGAAAGCACGACAAATTAACTGTTCTTTGTCTATAAAAGCTTATGTATTTGTGCACGCCTTTAGGTGAAAGCTAGAGAGAGCTTGAACTCAGTGGCTGAAGAAGTTGTCTTTACAACTGAACTGCAATCCTGTTGGTGGTACAGGGAAAATTGTAGGAAGGTAGGTAGGTAGGTAGGTGTAATGCTTAACATCTCGTCAACAGCGAGGTTATTGGAGACGGAGCAAGTTGCGCAGATAAGCAGGGACGGGGAAGGAATCGGCCATGGCCTGCAGTAAGTATGCCATCTCATCATTAACCTGGAGGGATTAGAGATTTCTGGAAAGTGGCGTAACTACAGCGGATGATCAATAACACCTCCCCCTTCAGGGGCTAGAATCAATAAGCATATTCAGTGGCGCCCACTGATGACTACCGGCGGGAAATAATTACGTTGTCTCTTATGGAAATATTTCCCTCGGTGGGCTATACTTATCCCATCTGATAATGGCTTTAAATAATTCATTTGGAGGTTAAGTTATAAAGATTTGCCCGGAGGAAGACCATCGAACTCCCTTCCCACATAGGGGGAGGGGGGTATTCCATACTCCCACACCTCCCGGTAGCATATCACCCCCAAAAGTCACTATCTACTTACGCCATTGCGTGGGAAATAATGGAAAACTGAAATCAGAATGACCTAACCGGGAGTTGAACCCAGGTCCTCCCGAATGCTAGTCCTAAGGTTTACCAGTGCACCATCTCGCTTGGCATATCCAAGTCCAACATGTTATAACTAACCTCTATAATAATACACGTTTTGAGCTTATTGCTAATAGCAGCATTTTATTTACCGTTTATGTCATTGTGACGTAATTACACANGGAAATATTTCCCTCGGTGGGCTATACTTATCCCATCTGATAATGGCTTTAAATAATTCATTTGGAGGTTAAGTTCTAAAGATTTGCCCGGAGGAAGACCATCGAACTCCCTTCCCACATAGGGGGAGGGGGGTATTCCATACTCCCACACCTCCCGGTAGCATATCACCCCCAAAAGTCACTATCTACTTACGCCATTGCGTGGGAAATAATGGAAAACTGAAATCAGAATGACCGAACCGGGAGTTGAACCCAGGTCCTCCCGAATGCTAGTCCTAAGGTTTACCAGTGCACCATCTCGCTTGGCATATCCAAGTCCAACATGTTATAACTAACCTCTAGAATAATACACGTTTTGAGCTTATTGCTAATAGCAGCATTTTATTTACCGTTTATGTCATTGTGACGTAATTACACANAATAATACACGTTTTGAGCTTATTGCTAATAGCAGCATTTTATTTACCGTTTATGTCATTGTGACGTAATTACACACACAATGTCGAGTTTCCTTTTTGTTTTTGCTGCATGATAGTGTAATCAGCTGAAGGATTATCGCCTTATTATATTTAACATCTAAAGTAAAACCTATAACCGATCCCTCTCTTTATCTTCGGTGGAAATGCTTTAAGTACTCGTTTTTATAGCAATGGAGAATACATTCCTGCTCTCTACAACTTTTAAGTAATTTCGCATTTTGCAGTCGTTATTATGGAGCTTGCTAACATAGCTACTTGTATATTTTACGACAGGCATTCAACCTATCGTGTCTTGTAGCCCCGTGGTTTTAAAACAGCACAACGAAAATACAGCGAGCCAGTGTTTCACTCTTCGTTCCCTTGCCTTCTGTGCTTTAAAGACCGACAACCCTGCTACTTCCATAACAATCCCGAAACAATAGTTGTGTAATGTGACAGTTGTGCTATGGGAGTTGTGGATTCGCACGGGTGCGTTGACGTATCACGGAACCCGTCTGACCGCGGTATGGTCCAGCCACCGCCGATCTCTCGTACGCCAAAGGAAGGCCGTGCTGTCACGAGACCGAGAACAGAAGTTCCCAGAACTCCTTAAGGGTCCCGCCTGCCTGCCGCTCTAATTGCGTTGCAGTGTGTTTGAAATACAGGTATTTTTTACGAAACTATTACACGTGCGTCCAACGTGCTAGTCTACGAAAAGAACGCACACTTCAGACACTGCCTGTCAATTACTTTTAAGACGTCACGCACATTAAAAACACAATTTCAAAGCACTGTATCTGAAAATACACGCTTTATATACACACACGAAAGTACCCTAGGGACATGCACTGAACCTTGCTATAGACTTCCCGCCTGTAAAATGACAGGGTTACCGCTTAAAGTCCAATATGTACACACAGCACGACGAGAACACTGCACGCCAGTTCAGAGCCCTGCGCGTAGCGGCGATGGCGCACTTTTAGCGCGTGCCAGTGTAGCCCTTATAGCTCTTGCGCTTCTCGATCTCAAACGCGGAATAAAGCTCCAAGCAGTCGTGTCCCTTAAGTGGGTTTGAAAAACTAGTTGCAACCTGACAGACTTGGCGGTGGCGGTGNTTTTTTTTTTTTGTTTGAGCTGGACTCTGGGCCCGCATCTAAATAATTTCACATATTGGTGTATCGGCGACGGAGTGAAGCTCCCCACCAGTCTCCCGACTGGCGTGTTGTAGTGTTGTCTGCGAGTGGCTAGTTAAATTCGCGTGTAGTATGTCAGTGAGTCCTTACAACCCGGTCCGCGGCTCATCGTCAACCCCGAATTAATCAACAGGGCCTTGCGGCTCTCTTCAAGCTTAGTGTCCAGCCTCGCACTTATTCTCCAGTCATTTCATAGTATAGCGTTGCTATAGACTGTTCACGGTAAAGTGAGCACTTTTGAGGCTCTAGTTATTTTTTCCTTTCAGCGGTAGTTTATCCTATAACCACCCTTTAAGATNCCCCACCAGTCTCCCGACTGGCGTGTTGTAGTGTTGTCTGCGAGTGGCTAGTTAAATTCGCGTGTAGTATGTCAGCGAGTCCTTACAACCCGGTCCGCGGCTCATCGTCAACCCCGAATTAATCAACAGGGCCTTGCGGCTCTCTTCAAGCTTAGTGTCCAGCCTCGCACTTATTCTCCAGTCATTTCATAGTATAGCGTTGCTATAGACTGTTCACTGTAAAGTGAGCACTTTTGAGGCTCTAGTTATTTTTTCCTTTCAGCGGTAGTTTATCCTATAACCACCCTTTAAGATNGTAAAGTGAGCACTTTTGAGGCTCTAGTTATTTTTTCCTTTCAGCGGTAGTTTATCCTATAACCACCCTTTAAGATAAATATTACCATATAAGTAATACACACAGTGTGTATATTCTACCGCACTCGGAAGTTAACGTCTAAGTCTAAAACAAAATATAGTTATTGACTATTATTCAAAGTGAGAGGGTTTTCAAAAGTGCTCACTTTACCGCGAATAGCCTATAGTGATTAATAT
The DNA here is from genome assembly GCA_002778355.1 of Clitarchus hookeri. Lineage (NCBI taxonomy): Eukaryota > Metazoa > Arthropoda > Insecta > Phasmatodea > Phasmatidae > Clitarchus > Clitarchus hookeri. The sequence goes on from NQII01001313.1 coordinate 360,217, forward strand.
ACTTGACTGACGCCCTATGTACCAGGACGGTCGCAAGCCCTGGTCAATGCTAGGGCTAAACCAGTGTAGGAGCATCATTTTTAAGTCGTAGTGCCCTAGCAATAGAACGCGAGGCCCACATATTCGCCCGTCCCCGCCCAGAACACGCGGCGACTGTCGCTTGGGAGGGAGGGAAGAAAACAAAACAGGAGGGGACGTTATTTATCACTTGACCTCCGCCACTGACGGAATACGACACGGCCGGGCGGGCGCTCTCTGGCCAGGACCTTGTTTCCCAGCGCGCCGGTTATCGTAGAACGCAGCTGCTTGCCCCAGTCCCAGCGACAACCTCCCGCGAGACATTTACTGGGTCGGCGCCACGCAACTCGCTTGCTATATATAACTAGAAAACCAGTCTTTGGAGAGAAAAAAATTCCCCGGCACGTTGCTGCGTGTATTTTAAACACGGTAATTGGAGTACTTATGGTAATGTTTGTGGCGAATTAGGAACAGTTGTTCCATGTCTCAACATATCTTCAAAGGTTTAACGTTTTAATTGATGGTTACTGTGATTGGTTTCTTATTTACGCTCGCAGCAATTTCACGGTGTTGCATCATCGACAGGCAGACATTAGTCATTAAAACCATATCTATGTTAATTTTTACACCTGGAGGAGGGATACGAGGAGAACTTTCAATTGTGTGGGTTATCAATTTCTGAAATAAAAAATTACCGCACGTTAACTTTATATGTGCTACCATACACTCTTGCTCCTAGTAAAATTGGCAGCAAATAATTTAAAATAGTTCCAACTCTTAAAGTTGTATTGTGAGTACAATGTTAAAAATTATAGTTAAATCAAGTTGGTGTTTCTTTGCTTTATGCACATTACATTACGGATTGGTATATTAGTAATGCATTTAGATTCCTAACAATTTCAGGTTTTCACTTGACTGATACATGCATTAAGTGATTAGAACCGCGGAAGTAGTGTTAAGTTCAAATATGGCGGAAGGATATAATATATCTCAATCAGGAGTTTCAAAAGTGCTTAATTAACCGTGAACAACCTATAGCAATAATGAGACTTAACTGGTCGATCCGACATCACATTGAATTTATCAATTTGTGGGTGTAGTTTCCATTTCAACTACAATGCATTTTTTATACACATAATTTTTAGCAATACTACAATAGGGAAAATTCTTAGCACCGTACGCTTCTATTAACATTTTCTTAAAATACACGTCTTTAACTATTGTAGAATTAATATTGCAGGAAGTTTATTCTATGTTTCACAGGCTTGCCGCCGCGCGTGGCCTCGCGATAAATATTTTGCGGCTTGCGCCCGTGACCTTCAGCTGATTAAATTTACGTGTTTATCTGAAGAATTTTCTGCTGGTTTGCTGCTGCCCTAGTTTCTCTCAGCGTGACTTGGGGTGCGTCGAACTTCCCAGGTCAAGGCCAGCGGGTATAGATATGCGATGGGCCTCCGAGCCGGGAGTTGATGAGTGGTTGTGTGACTGGAGTTTTAGCGACAGACGACGAGTGAAACGAGCAGTGAGATAAAATGACCAGCGGGAGGAAAATCTGCGACTGCGAGCATCGGGACAGTGAAGAGTACGACTGCAGGTTGGACTACTGTACTGGGTGCGTGAGTGGAAGACATTACAAACGATAGTAACATACATACTGAAAGTGTGTTATTGATGAGTATGAGTTAATTGACTATAGCCAAACAGAGACATTAAGAAGGACGTTAATTAGAGTAAAAATATACATTAATTATTGCGCTCACTGAAAAATAAAAACAGCAGCAGTGGAGATTAATGGAGTAATGCTGTAAATAATAGCTGTGTGAATAAATTAAAAATCAAATTTAGTTGTTTTATTTTTACTTAGACCTCCATCCCTCATGAACTCATGTACGCCCCTCTGGCGTCTTGTATAAATATTTCCAAGAGGTAGATCCACGAAGTTACGGATGGCAATGTTAATGTCTTGTCTAAAATAGACTTCGCGATCAGAGGATCTGGTTCTCATAATATGTATGTATGTCTGTATATGTGTTTGTGCGTATGTATGTATGCATGTGTATATGTGCTGTTCACGGTTATCTGAGCAATTTTGAAGTAAACCTTTGAAAAATGTTACTGCCCATACGTGCATACTTTTTAATGGGCTCACTGACTGGCAAACGCCCAATAAAGTTGGTAATGACTGAAGGAAAGGAGTTCCATGTCTTAGTATTTAATTAAAATGGTTAGGTAAACATTTGTGAGTATTGAAATTATTTCTTTATATTTTGTTTTTTTTTTAATGCATATACGTGTAAGAATAAGCAAATTCGTAAAATATTTACATTTTCTAATAATTTCTCAATTTTCCCTTTACCTATGCGTGAATAAAGTGAACAGACCCGAGGCAATGTTAAATTTTCATATGGTGGAAAAATATACAACTTGCATAAAGTATATGTTACGCATGGCTTTCAAAAGTGCTCACTTTACCGTGAACAACATTTATGTGTGTGTATTTATGCATGGAAAGGTGAAGTCTATTGTGCTGTCAGATAATAACTCGAACTTTGCAGATCTCTAGTAATAATAAACTTAGATGCAGAGGTCGGTATCACTACCCGACATTAAAGATACAAGTNTATGGAAAGGTGAAGTCTATTGTGCTGTCAGATAATAACGCGAACTTTGCAGATCTCTAGTAATAATAAACTTAGATGCAGAGGTCGGTATCACTACCCGACATTAAATATACAAGTTCTAGGACTTATTTACCTTGTAACTTATATTTAAGACTTTTCGCTTTAAGCTACTACCAAACTTAATCATCACCACATCAGTCGTGTGTGTATATAATTGTCAGAAGAAAATAAACAGTTTTTATTTACAACGTCGCCGCTAAATGCCTTTTTACAGCAATGTTTATAATAATTGCTCAAAATTGCTACCACCGACAGTAATGCAAGCTTGGTACCGTCGGTGGAGTGATGCTGATGCAGCAGGTCACTGGCGCACCGTTTGACTGCCCAGAACTATCGTCACCATTGTCAGACAATCACGCCATATGTAGAGGTCGCCAAGCATGCGTGACTGTTGGTGGATGCATTTCCAGCAACTTTTTTAACATCTTCTGTACGGAATCACTCGTTACGTATGCTACTAATGAACATTTTATGTTTCCGTTAATGTGTTATGTTTTTGTGTTTGTGCCTTAACGCGTCACTTCCGCCCATGTATTCCTATACAATAATTGTTTATTTTAGTGAGCTCTACCACCCCTCAATGTTTGTCCCATGATTTTAGAATCATCCTATATACGCCAAACGAAAGGCGACGGAAATATTTTATTTAGTTTCGATATTTTTAGTATTTATTTTCGTTTATACAATTATTGTAGTTGTGTACTTCAGGTTTCGTACGATGTCGATCACTTGAAATCCAATGCTGTCGTCTTGTAAATCCGATTCACTTTTGGGTAATTTTTTAAAACTTATTTTGTTTTTAGTTACAGTCAGTGCCATAAAGCTGTAAAAAGACGGTAGGTAGTGTTTCACCTCGCGTGTGGGACCGCGGTTGACGTAGCGAGANATATTTATTTTCGTTTATACAATTATTGTAGTTGTGTACTTCAGGTTTCGTACGATGTCGATCACTTGAAATCCAATGCTGTCGTCTTGTAAATCCGATTCACTTTTGGGTAATTTTTTAAAACTTATTTTGTTTTTAGTTTGGGTCAGTGCCATAAAGCTGTAAAAAGACGGTAGGTAGTGTTTCACCTCGCGTGTGGGACCGCGGTTGACGTAGCGAGAACAGCACTCGCGTCCCACCAAGACCAGCCCACCCCGGTTTTGCGCACGTGGGAATCTTGCCGGACGATGCCGTTGACCGGCGGGTTTTCTTGGAGTTCTCCCGTTTACTCGCCCTCTCCCGTTTTCCCGCCCTTACATTCCATCGCCGCTTGATATCCACCTTATTTCTCCCTTGCCGGCTCTCAAGAACCACGTCTCTCGTCAACAGCGAGGACATTACAGGCGGAGCAAGTCGCTTAGAGAAGCATAAATTGGGAAGGTGCTCCAGTAAGGAGGTACTACAGAATCTGTAAAAAAAAAAAAAAAT
>NQII01001313.1:366878-384725 GCA_002778355.1 Clitarchus hookeri
CCCCCCCCCCCGTGCGCGTTTATTCTGAGTTTTTCGGAACATAGTTCTCGACCGTAACATTACGATTATCGTAATTTATTAAGTTATTTGATTTTCTAGGTTAGATACGGCTTCTTGTTTCTCGATAATAATAATAAAAAAAACTACCGGGAATGCTTGAGAGCTGATGATTAGTCGGAAGCCGCCTTCGCGATCGCCAAGGTCACTTCCAAGGTGATGGGTGAGAGGCGTGGTTGCTGTATTTATTACAGACAAGCACAGCACTCACGCGCCCGACCTTGTTAAGTGCTGTACGCAACATAATAAAGAACGATAATCAAACGCGTGATTTAACAAGTGCTTCTATCCAGTATTACACTGTATGGTGTGTAGTCGGTGAAGTATAAATATTGACGTGACGGCCTGCGGTCGTGTCGTGGCTTTTACGTTCGAAGACAAGTTCCCGTGGTCTGTTTGTCCCCTTCTCTGGTGTGTGTTGTTTTTACAATGCTTAAAAGGATAAAAAAAAATGGTTCCACAATCACATTCGTGTAAGGCTACAGGATATTTTAAGTGGTTTGGTAAAGTGCAACTCACCTTCATCTTTCTTATTACGCAATAAACACAGAGTCGCCACTGAAAGTATCTTAGAGACGAGTTGCCGACGAAAAGATTGCACATCAGGTACTACTTACTTCCTGTCGCGTAGAGGTGACAAGTCGCTCTTAGCGCCAGGGGCGTACAGCTAGGAATTTACTTATATAGGTGNCTAAAAATTATTGGTTCACAAATTTATTTACAACAAATTGCCTAATACACAGTGACGAAACTACAATATGCTATAAGCCTCCTTCGTGTTCAAGGGCGATTGGAAATTTCTCATATGTGAAAAAATTAAAGATATGAGTTTACTTATGCTTAGTTCAAAAAATTATAGACAATCAGTGGGCTAATATACAGACATGGGATCACAAAATGTCATAAACATCCTTCGCGTTCAAGGGCGGCACACATTTCATATATTACAAAAAAAAGGTAATTTTTTTACACTTTATTTCAGAATATTTTATTTTCATAGCGCTCCTCAGTTTCTTAGGCATCATACGCGCGAAATACGTCCTAATTGATGACACGTATAAGCGCCTTCCCGTATCTCTCAACTTAGCCACAGAAAATACTGAATGTTCAGAAATTCAGTGGCCAAACTCCAAACATTGTTTCTTTGGACCAATAGTAACACAAAAGCTCTGTACGCTTATATCAGGAAATTTATTTTTTTTATCAAATAATTGTGTTCAAAGTTGCGACGTACAAAGCCTGTAGAACAAGGCGGTGCGATCATGCGAGTGTGATAAGTTGCATAGGAAGTAGGCGAGCGACACTGCGTATGTAGTAATATACTGTCGCGCGCCTACGATCTATGCAACTTGTCCTACAGGCATGATAGCACCGTCTTGTTCTGCAGGTGTTGTACGCCTTAACTTTGAACACAATTATTTCGTGTAAAAATTAATTTTCCTGATATAAGTGTATAGGGCTTTTGTGTTACTATTGGTCCAAAGAAACCATGTCTGGAGTTTGAACACTGAGTTTCCGAACATTCTGTACGACGAGTATGCAGAAGTGAAATGGTGTGACGGTTCCTTTGGTATCGCCGTAGCGTACCCGTTCGCTGATTGGCTGCACGAAACTCTGGCTGGGGCTGTGGACTGGATGCGTGAGGGAAAAGACATTCGGGACGATGGGAATATACAGTTTTAACTAAACGTGTGGAAATAATTGGAGCAGTTTAAGGGACATTAGCAAGAGTAAATACTGTGATAAAGACATCAATTGAAATGGAGATAGTAATTAAATATTGCGCTCAATAACAATAATAAGAGTTAATAGGACGCTCAGACTGGTAGCTAACGAATGTTTGACTGTTTGTAGCATTGAGAATAATGATAATTATTGGATTTATTAATTTTATTTTTATTAAGACCTCCATCCCTCACGAACTCATGCGCCCCTCAGGCATTCTTTTAACAATACGTTTCCTTTTACCTAGTTTTACTGCACCTAGATGTATAAAAATTATAAATTTGAAGAGAAGTCGAACGTAAACAAACGTGGGCGGCTCTGCTCGAACGCGTGTAACTGGCAGATACGTAGTCCTATCGTGAGCCAGTGTTGGGGTGAATGCGCAGAAGACGAAAATCAGTGAGTGAAGAGATTTGGGTTGCTCATAACAGCGAGGTCGTGATAGCCGAAAGAAAATCAGTCTGAGTCATCTTTAGTATAGCCTTTTCACATTATGTTTAAACCTTTGAGAAATAATTTAATGTAATACAGGTTTGAGTTTTTTCCTAAATAAAATAAATAATATCACATGACTTTTATACTTCTGTTAACGTTAAAGTACCTACCTAATTTCGTTTGGTTAGAAAGAAATTTTCATAGTATGAATGAAAAACAGAGATGTAAGAGATAATTGGTAATGGCTAGTGAGAAATAGTTCTTATGTAAAATACTGTTAAATTGAGTTTTGTTTCATTAATTTTTAAGTGAACGTTAATAGCGGAACTATTTATGCTTTGATGTAAAACTGCTGGAAATACAGTTCATTATTATATGTATTATTTTTATGACCAGTGCACAAATACGGCGTGTAGTTTTCTCTCTGCAGTTTATTTCCAGACTAGTTTGTTTTTGTTTACAGTTGTCAGAATGACACACAGTGAATAGCGGGACCACGGTGGTGTGGTAGTCAGACTACTCGTTTTCCACCAAGGAGAATCGGGTTCACTTCCCGGATGGAGCACCCGGATGTAGGAAACGCGGTGGGCGTTGCCGTTGGCCGGCGAGTTTTCTCGGGGTGCTCCCACTCTTACATTCCACCGCTGCTCCGTTTCACCTCATTTCAACCTCACCAGCGGCGTTCCAGACTCTTTTTTTTCATCCCAAACTTGAGAAGGGTTTCAGAAAACGTGGAAGTGATCATGGTTTCTGCTGTAGGGATGGCAGCGATGTTGAGCAGGTGTAGGTGGGCTGGACCACAAAATTCTTGCCGAGGTGAAATGGTGGTGATTGCTTCGAACTCCAGTCACACACACACGTCTGCAAGATCGCCCCACCGGCCAGCAATATGGCGGAACGTCGTTCACCAACTATCACCTGGAGAATAACTTGGCAGGCTGCTGCCCGACCGATAGGCCGTATTCCATAACGTGCAGTAGCCACTCAAGCCCGAGGCCCGTTTCCCAACATCTTCGCACGGCCAATGAGGGATCGAGTTCAACTAGAATAGGGCAAACGAATCCTTACCGAAGATACCCGAAGTTTAAGTTCTACTCTTACAACTTTTTGAACACAATATTTATTATAGTCTGTTCGCGGTTTCTTCATACTTTTTGAGTCTAACCTTTGAAAATCGCCTTATGTAAGGCGTGCTTGGTTATTTCCTAAAGATGTCGTGGATCGCAAGCGTTTTATACTTCTGATACATAAAATTACCTCATTTTTGGTTACATTGAACTTTTACGTATATTTCATCTATAAATTATATTATTTCATTTCTAATAATAATGAAGAAAATACAGTGAGAAATTAGGTGTGTTGGTAATGCCTAGTAATAAATAGTTCTTATGCTGAATATTATTACACTGAGTGCGCACGAATGCGGTGCGTTGTTCCTTTGGTGTAATTTTCTATACTGAGTTAAGCTTTGCTTGCATGAGGCGGAGGAATATCCTGGAAGTAGAACTNTTTGCATACGGCGGAGGAATATCCTGGAAGTAGAACTTTAGCATGTCTTCAGAAAAGTTGGAAGTAACCATGACTGGACTATACCTGTGCGCCGCGTAAATATACATTAAAATAAACGGTCATGCATTTTTTATCTTTAGATATTGTAGAAACGTGTACTTTGTTACAAAAAAAAATTGTGATGGTGGTATTCTTTGTTTATTTGGCCTTCGCAAGTATTAATTCATACTACGTGCATTTACGTGGATATTTGCATGAATAATTTTATAAAAAGTTGTTTCAACTACGTGATTATGATTCTCTTTTTCTCAAACGCATTTGTGGTATTGAAATAACCGTGGATAAATGATGAAATCGATTATTTTTCCCAGGAAACGTAGGTCGTTTTAAAATAAATAACAAAGTGGACATTCGTAGTTTACTCTTCGTTCCAACATTGGCAGTACTGTAGAACCTACTCCGGCCCTTAGACTAAAGATGTAGACCAATTTTTCATTTTCTGCGCATGTACCCAACATTGACCTACCCCAAAGCTACACAACTGTCAAAGTCACGTGGTCATCATTGATAACGCCCTTGTTTACATCTTAATTTTCTAAAGACAAGTACTTTTATAAATACTTTTACCAATTTTAATTTAATCAAACAGTATTACAAATCGGTTAGGAAAAGTATACAAACAGCTGAAAGCAATTTTTTACTAGACATGTTGTAACCTCAAATTCTATTCACGTCGTTTACCAAAGTCGTGTTGACGGAAAAGCAGTTCTATGTTGGGACACGGAGTTTGGTTGTGTGCAGCTAGCGAGATCCCTCTACCTTGTACTCACGCTACGCTCCGGCCTACTTCGGCGAAAGAAGGAAATAAAACGAGGTTCTCTGGTTATACCGTTGAGTTAAGGTGGTCGCCTGGGTAGGCCGCCGAACGGTGTGCAGAGCTCCAGCAGATAACGTTTTACTAAAAAAAACCGTCCAACGTGTCTGAGTGAGGTCTGCTTATGTATAGCATTTAAGAAACGTTACGCGTGTGTATACGTTTTTCAGTTCCTCCGTTTCTCTCTAAAGCCTGCTTTTTGTGATAGAGAAAAATGGCTCAAACGGGTGTTTTCACAATCATTTTCAGTTATTTACATTCCGGTACAAAACATTTAAAAAAGGAGTAGGGACGTGCATCAAACCTTTATTNCTAGAATAGGGCAAACGAATCCTTACCGAAGATACCCGAAGTTTAAGTTCTACTCTTACAACTTTTTGAACACAATATTTATTATAGTCTGTTCGCGGTTTCTTCATACTTTTTGAGTCTAACCTTTGAAAATCGCCTTATGTAAGGCGTGCTTGGTTATTTCCTAAAGATGTCATGGATCGCAAGCGTTTTATACTTCTGTTACATAAAATTACCTCATTTTTGGTTACATTGAACTTTTACGTATATTTCATCTATAAATTATATTATTTCATTTCTAATAATAATGAAGAAAATACAGTGAGAAATTAGGTGTGTTGGTAATGCCTAGTAATAAATAGTTCTTATGCTGAATATTATTACACTGAGTGCGCACGAATGCGGTGCGTTGTTCCTTTGGTGTAATTTTCTATACTGAGTTAAGCTTTGCTTGCATGAGGCGGAGGAATATCCTGGAAGTAGAACTTTAGCATGGCTTCAGAAAAGTTGGAAGTTACCATGACTGGACTATACCTGTGCGCCGCGTAAATATACATTAAAATAAACGGTCATGCATTTTTTATTTTTAGATATTGTAGAAACGTGTACTTTGTTACAAAAAAAATTGCGATGGTGGTATTCTTTGTTTATTTGGCCTTCGCAAGTATTAATTCATACTACGTGCATTTACGTGGATATTTGCATGAATAATTTTATAAAAAGTTGTTTCAACTACGTGATTATGATTCTCTTTTTCTCAAACGCATTTGTGGTATTGAAATAACCGTGGATAAATGATGAAATCGATTATTTTTCCCAGGAAACGTAGGTCGTTTTAAAATAAATAATAAAGTGGACATAACAAAGTGGACATTCGTAGTTTACTCTTCGTTCCAACATTGGCAGTACCGTAGAACTTACTCCGGCCCTTAGACTAAAGATGTAGACCAATTTTTCATTTTCTGCGCATGTACCCAACATTGACCTACCCCAAAGCTACACAACTGTCAAAGTCACGTGGTCATCATTGATAACGTCCTTGTTTACATCTTAATTTTCTAAAGACAAGTACTTTTATATGTATAAATACTTTTACCAATTCTAATTTAATCAAACAGTATTACAAATCGGTTAAGGGAAGTATACAAACAGCTCAAAGCAATTTTTTACTAGACATGTTCTAACCTCAAACTTTATTCACGTCATTTACCAAAGTCGTGTTGACAGAAAAGCAGTTCAATGTTGGGACACGGAGTTTGGTTTTGCGTAGCCAGCGAGATCGCTCTACCTCGTACTCACGCTACGCTCCGGCCGACTTCGGCGAAATAAGGAAATAAAACGAGGTTCTCCGGTTATACCGTTGAGTTAAGGTGACCGCCTGGGTAGGCCACTGAACGGTGTGCAGAGCTCCAGCAGATAACGTTTTACTAAAAAATACCGTCCAACGTGTCTGAGTGAGGTCTGCTTATGTATAGCATTTAAGAAACGCTACGCCTCTGCATACGTTTTTAAGTTCCTCCATTTCTCTCTAAAGCCTGTTTTTGTGATAGAGAAAAATGGCTCAAACGGGTGTTTTGACAATCATTTTCAGTTATTTACATTCCGGTACAAAACATTTAAAAAAGGAGTAGGGACGTGCATCAAACATTTATTTTTATTATTACGTCATAAAATGGTAGGGTCTCACAGAGTCGCGTTATCGACGGCAAGGCTGCACGTCAGTTGAGTGCTTTGCGCGTAGAGGCGATGAGAGAGTTGGCGCGCATGTCTCGGTCGCCCCTAGCGCTCCCACGCTTGTAGGCCTCATACGTGCGACCCAGGCGGCCGTCCACCTTGACGGCGCTGTTGTCGCGTGGTCCTTGCGGCGTGGTGCCGTCAGCGGTCAGCCATGCCTCAGAGAGAGGGGCGGGGCGGTGCAACAGGACGCCCCCGGGCTCGCCTTGCAGGACGTGACAAGTGGACACATGCTGATAGTGTCGCCGGCTGCGAAGATACGCCAGCCGGGGGATCCGCTTCCGAACCGGCGAGCGCCGGATGGGACGGCGCGACCTTGCACGCTCAGGACCACGGCTCCCTCCCAGTCACCTTGCAGATAAGCCGCGACTCCTGCCCCTCCAAACTGCCCAGCCTGCAGGTGGAAAACTACCGCCCGAACAGTCAGCATCCTCTTCTNCCAGCCGGGGGATCCGCTTCCGAACCGGCGAGCGCCGGATGGGACGGCGCGACCTTGCACGCTCAGGACCACGGCTCCCTCCCAGTCACCTTGCAGATAAGCCGCGACTCCTGCCCCTCCAAACTGCCCAGCCTGCAGGTGGAAAACTACCGCCCGAACAGTCAGCATCCTCTTCTGTTCTCTCCATAGTCCATTCGTATTTGAATCAAACCTCTGAGTGACTGAAGAAATTTGGGCGGCTCTTAACAGCGTGGTCTTGAGAGCCGATGAGGGTGAAACGAGGGGACACTACGGAGATCCCCGAGAAAACCCGCCGACCAGCGGCATCACCCGGCACGATTCCCACCTGCGAAAATCCGGGAGCGCCCCCGCCCGGAAATCGAACCCGGTTCGCCTAGGTGGGAGAGGCACCCATTACACACGTGCTGTAACGTAAACTGCGGTACTGCGTTTAAGTGGCCGATGTGTAAACTAGCAAACTATTAGGTATAGCACAGAGCAAAACACAGCTTGTCTTGCAACAGTTCACCACACCGCTGACGGTTGGTATACACACCTCAACGTAGCGAGTATTCGGTCAAGAAAACACTGACATAAAGGTTTTTTTGAATAAATTTGATAGGAACACCTAAGGTTTTGTGTACTACAGTAGCATTTTAAAAGTCATATTTAGTGTAATATAGCAAGTTTATATGTTCAAAAACATTTTATGAAAGCTGATGTTATTTGTCAACAATACAACACGCAGTAAACCTGAAATAGCGGGTAAATTTTTTTTTCGTTAACGTACTATATATATTTTTGTGCAAAATTCTATAATTTTTCACCGACGTGTACAACATCCCTGCGGTTCAGTGAAATCAATGAGTATCAGTACATGGAAAGTATGTTTTCTCTCTTTACCTTGTTCCGTGGAACGCACTAGTTATAAAACTTGTTCAAGATGGCGGACACACTGTGATGTAATCCAAGATGGCGACCTGCTCCTCAGCCCCTAGCGCTTATTCTCGGATCGGCTATTNGGCGGACACACTGTGATGTAATCCAAGATGGCGACCTGCTCCTCAGCCCCTAGCGCTTATTCTCGGATCGGCTATTTAGAGTAGCAAATGCGTGTACCAGATTTTATTCGCTTGCTTAATTTTTCTGAACTAGGCAGTCAATCTGTGGAGCCAATGACAAATAAAATTATACATAAAAGTTAACTAGCCAGTTGCCTTCCACGATATTTTACCATCCATAAAAACAGACAAAATTACGCCATTCNATACATAAAAGTTAACTAGCCAGTTGCCTTCCACGATATTTTACCATCCATAAAAACAGACAAAATTACGCCATTCTGACGCGAATCAGTTCACAGCCTGCGTTATTCTTGTTGCAGCCAGTCGCGCGCGTCAACTCCACGACATCTGGCCGAGCGAGTTGACGCCGTGATAACGCGGACTCGCATTCTGAAGGTCCCGGGTTGCATTTCCGGTCCGAACATTCTGTGTAGGTTAGTTTAGGGTGGGTTAGTTTGAACTATAGAAACACACTTTCACCCGCGATCTCAAGGGTGTAGAAAGGACATGTTTCCTTTGGGGGTAGATCTTTAAAACAAGCTTATGTTGCCATAATATCCCTTCGGTTTATGTGCACTTGCCCATGTACACGCGCTCATGAGTGAGCGAAGGAGTCATTGGCGAGCAATAGTTTATTTTTATGTTTACAGAAATCTTTTTGTTCGGATACAACATAGTTTTACTGATTCCTGAAGATAGTTAATGTTAGACTCCTGGTACATTTATTACCTTACCGCCAGTCTTCGGAAGTAATTTATCGGGAATGATCATACACAATAAACTATTATAAACACTAACTAAAAAATATATTTATTTTGGATCTGAATAAAGACATTTAATCAAATGTTACATAATTCTTGAGAAATCAAATTTAAATGTCATTACTGTTAATTTGCAAAAAAAAAAAAAAAAAAAAACACCGTGTGTTGTGTGACTACCACGTATTCTTGTAATCTTTTTTGACAGGCTGGAAAATGTTACAGCTGTCCACAATAGTACTAAACTCCTCATAGCCTGCACTATCTTGTGATGGCCGCTTTAACCTGAGTGCATACATGCCTTAAAACACGTTCGATATTGAAGTAGAAGTTGAAATGTAAACTGAACCCAATTGATATCTACGGTGATATCGCGATGGTGTAGTGGTCAGACTTCTTTGCCTCCCACCCAAGCGAACCGTGTTCGATTCCCGGCGGGGTCGCTCCCGGATTTTCTCACGTGGGAATCCTGCCGGACGATGCCGCTGGTCGGCGGGTTTTCTCGGGGATCTCTCTTTTCCCTCGCCCTTGCATTCCGGCGCTGCTCCCACATCGGGTATCAAGACCTCGATGTTCGGAGCCGCCAAAATCTCTCAACTCCACTCCAAAGTTACAGAAAGAAAAAAAAGGAATTCATTAATGATTGGTAGTAATCATGGCTGCTCACAAACGCGTGTGCAGTAACCACAGACAATAATTTTTTGATTCACCGATTTTTAATTTTGATGTATATTTTCCTTAATTTTGGGGTAAATTGTCACAAATAAATTTATCTCGTTTCACACTGAACATTTTAGGCAACCAGTGAATTGTGTGCGCGCGTGGTTGCAGTTACGCCACATAATCGTGTTCCATCGTGGCTAAAGAATGTTACAAAGTCCGGAAATAAGTACGGTTACTGTGCGCCGGGCCTGATTCCTGATCCATACTTAAGCCGGTCACTTCAAGCGAACATAACCTACGACTGCTCACATGTCACTGGATTGCCTCTGCTAATCCAAATCTCCTGCTTCAGTGTAAGTTTGGAGGTACAGATAATGACCGCTGTTCCGTTAGCGATTTAATACGACGGCTGCCGAAATAAATGCTGGACCAAATACAGCAGATAGCGTATTTTGATACACTCGGCTGGATTTGGAAAATTGAAAGTTGTAGCTACTTTTTTTTGCTGTGTACCCAAGATAAACTTATCTTTCAATGTTACCTACAGGCTTTCAGAACTCCGTTATGATACTGAAGCCGATAGAGTAAAACTAATCTCGTAATTCTCATGGTTTATTATAAATACTTTAAGTTAGCAGCTTATAGTTACAGACACGCATACATAAATGATGCGTCGTGGCTGGCCACTCGTTGTTTATGAATTTTCGTCACCTTCGCAGTAGATCGACGGACAATTTGGCTGTACATGAATGCAGAAACGTCACTATTATCTTAGTTCCTTCCACCTCCCCTCCCTCCGCGCCTCCCTAGCTATCCGCTTTCTCTGATTTCGTGATTTGTGCTTCCGTGCGCTACTAATGTCTCAATGCCATACCTCACGTTTCCGTAANTTGAAAGTTGTAGCTACTTTTTTTTGCTGTGTACCCAAGATAAACTTATCTTTCAATGTTACCTACAGGCTTTCATAACTCCGTTATGATACTGAAGCCGATAGAGTAAAACTAATCTCGTAATTCTCATGGTTTATTATAAATACTTTAAGTTAGCAACTTATAGTTACAGACACGCATACATAAATGATGCGTCGTGGCTGGCCACTCGTCGTTTATGAATTTTCGTCACCTTCGCAGTAGATCGACGGACAATTTGGCTGTACATGAATGCAGAAACGTCACTATTATCTTAGTTCCTTCCACCTCCCCTCCCTCCGCGCCTCCCTAGCTTTCCGCTTTCTCTGATTTCGTGATTTGTGCTTCCGTGCGCTACTAATGTCTCAATGCCATACCTCACGTTTCCGTAANTCCGCTTTCTCTGATTTCGTGATTTGTGCTTCCGTGCGCTACTAATGTCTCAATGCCATACCTCACGTTTCCGTAACGTCGTATACCTTTGTAGACTTATTTCAAAATACCACTATCACTTGAAGATATCCTGCGGTGGTCTGTTAATCCAAGTTACGGAGACAGGAATGCCTAAGAGGTGTAAACCATAAAAAATAACTATTCATGAGCTCAAACTGTCGACTAAACAAAGATGAGAAATGCAAATTTTTGTCTTTTACGGATATTATCAGTATTGAATCACGAATCTTCAGCATTTCTAGATTAAACTGTGACGGTTTTTCATCAATTCTATGGTTAAAAAAAATTGCTTAACTGGGATATAGTTGCATAAAGCTCTCTTAAGAGTAGGCATACAAAAGGTTAAGAGCAGTATTTATGTATGCTGTGTCCGAAATCTTTATTCCAGTCAAGTGATTCTGACAGTTCACAGCAAAAAATTACCTTCAGAGTGGGACTCATAAATATACTACATTCACCGTTATTTCCAACTTCTCTCTTAGTTCCACTTACAGTCCATTCCTTCGCCTCATGCAAACAAAGCCTGCCTAAGACTAGAAAATTGCATCAAAAGGGACAACACACCGCATTTGTTCGCACTCTGTTTAATAATATTATGCATGAGAACTTTTTCTTACTAGGGATTGTCAACACACTAATTACTAGTTTTGCCCGCGGCTCCTCTCGCGTGGACTACAGGATTATTGTTTAGGTAAAATTATAGTTGGATATATGCTACCGCAGAGTTTTTTTAGGTCTTTTTATTCTACACAATTCTTTACTACATGATATTGTTCCATCTTTAACGGTTTAGACAGCGTATGCAAGAGAGCGCGCTGGCGGCAAACTTTTTTCCGACTTGATTCACTATTATCGTCACTGCTTATTCCTTGTGTTANAGAGAGCGCGCTGGCGGCAAACTTTTTTCCGACTTGATTCACTATTATCGTCACTGCTTATTCCTTGTGTTACTTAACGTAACAAAACATTTACTTAAACATGGCCAGAGAACATAGCTATGAATTAAAAAAAAACACTTAAATCTGATAAGTGATAAGCGCACAGACAGAGAGAGAGACAGACAGAGAGAGAGACAGACAGAGAGAGAGAGACAGACAGAGAGAGAGACAGACAGAGAGAGACAGACAGAGAGAGAGACACACAGAGAGCGAGAGAGACACACAGACACAGACAGACGTTGAGTTTTATAATATGTATAGATAAGTGAAATATTACAATTTATAGATTCAATGTAGGTACAAGTTTAATTTAATCAAAAATACGCTACATTTATGTTAACATAAGTACAAATCGCTCGTGAAACGCCACATGTTTATGAAACAACCAAAGTGGCATACATGGGGTGATTTTTCAGAGGTTTTTTAAAAAAAAAAGTGTGAAGATACTGCGAATACTTGCAGATGGCAAGACAAGCCCTCTTGCCCACACGGTCTAAATATGACATCGAGTCTTAAAAATTTTTTTTAAAGCTAATTATTCATCTCAAATGAAATACGCTCTGAACAAACACGATTTTAATTCCAACTGTATATCTGTAAGGCTAAAAAATGAAATAAAGTGGAAGTTTTTGTGTGCTTTAACTTCTCTAAATAATTTCTCTTGATTGCATGCAGTTCTACTGGCGTAGCCACATAGAAACTAAGGAAGTTGATGCGACACTGCCATGAATAATTCATGGCAGGGTGATTTTCTCAATATTTTCTAAAGAAATGGTCAATTAAAAAAAACAAATGCCTCATTTTCGGAAACGATTTTGTAATATCCATGTACTGCTCACAAACCAATTTGAAAATCGCATGTTGTGCCGAGCTCTTATTTTTAAGCTGTAAACTGTAAACACGTTTTTTTTTTTGCCAACATAGAAATATTGGCCCATGCGCATCATTATGATGAAAATCTAAGAATCCAGACATTGACTCCTCTGTAAGTCAAACGTATAAGTAACAGCACAAACGTTAACTAATCTAGGGAACTCAATCTTCACCAAGATTAACGTTCTGTAGTTTATTTGCTTTTATTAAGTTTTTCGTTACTGTTCATCCAGTGGGAAACTTGAATAAAGGCTGTTCACGATAAAGTCCCTGCGTATATTTTAATGGTCGCACCGAGTGGCATTCACCCAGAAAAGTTGGTAACTATGGTTGGAAAGTAGTTCCATATTTTAACGTCAAATAAAAAGTGTTAGGTAACAATTTGTGATAACTTAAGTTATTTATTTCGCTTTCTCTTTTGTTTAAATACNACTTAAGTTATTTATTTCGCTTTCTCTTTTGTTTAAATACGTCGGAGTGTAAAAATGAGCAGATTTATAAAATATTTACTTTCCTAATAATTTCACACTTTCACTTGATAGACGCATGAATAAAGTGATGAGGCGCATGGCAACGTTAATTTTACATAAGGCGGAATAATACACATCGTGCATGCAAGTAGATCTTAAGCAGGGCTTTCAAAGGGAGCTCGTTTTACCGTGAACAAGCCCATACATGATTTTATTTGGGCTTGGCTTCCAAGATTTTTTTGGAATTGGGGTTTGAAGACTGGCAACACCTTATTTTCTCAAACGATTTTGTGATAAGCATNCGTCGGAGTGTAAAAATGAGCAGATTTATAAAATATTTACTTTCCTAATAATTTCACACTTTCACTTGATAGACGAATGAATAAAGTGATGAGGCGCATGGCAACGTTAATTTTACATAAGGCGGAATAATACACATCGTGCATGCAAGTAGATCTTAAGCAGGGCTTTCAAAGGTGCTCGTTTTACCGTGAACAAGCCCATACATGATTTTATTTGGGCTTGACTTCCAAGATTTTTTTGGAATTGGGGTTTGAAGACTGGCAACACCTTATTTTCTCAAACGATTTTGTGATAAGCATNCTTCCAAGATTTTTTTGGAATTGGGGTTTGAAGACTGGCAACACCTTATTTTCTCAAACGATTTTGTGATAAGCATGTCCTTCTCACAAACCAATTTGAAAATGAATTATCTCGGTTAACGTAACAGTAGGCATGCCACAGAGCAGTCAGTGGATCATGGCAGCAACTGTTCGACGATCGCACGAAGTCACGGGTTTTTTTGTTTTGTGTTTTAATTTGCTAGATATTACTACTGAAAAAAATATTTACAAGCACCTTAAGGTAATAAATATAACAAAATAATTTTTTACCCCATAAGTTTAGAATTTTTAAGTATGAATGTAGTTCCATTTTATTTTTGGTGTTTGCAACGCGACCGTGACCTGAGAAAATAGTGACTCGAGGGTGGCTTATAGAGTGTCGTCTTCCTGGGTATGGTTTATGCTACTCAGGTTAGGAGGAACAAAACGTGATTTCCTATGTGAGAGTTCGGCATAAGGAAGATTTCTGCCGCTGTATTAGTTATTTCTTATATATGTCCCGTATCACAAGGGTTTTATACCTCTATTAACATCAAATAATCTTATTTTTTGTTAAATTGACGTTTTACATATATTAAATTTATTAACGATAATATTTAATTTTAAATAAATATTAATAAAAACAGTGAGAAAACATGTCNTTTACATATATTAAATTTATTAACGATAATATTTAATTTTAAATAAATATTAATAAAAACAGTGAGAAAACATGTCTGTTGGTAGTGCTTGGTACGAAATAGTTCTCATGGGAAATGTTATTACAATAGTGTGTACACGAATTCGGTGCGTTGTCCTTTGGTGTAATTTTCTACACTTAGTTAAGCTTAGTTTNTTTACATATATTAAATTTATTAACGATAATATTTAATTTTAAATAAATATTAATAAAAACAGTGAGAAAACATGTGTGTTGGTAGTGCTTGGTACGAAATAGTTCTCATGGGAAATTTNAACATGTCTGTTGGTAGTGCTTGGTACGAAATAGTTCTCATGGGAAATGTTATTACAATAGTGTGTACACGAATTCGGTGCGTTGTCCTTTGGTGTAATTTTCTACACTTAGTTAAGCTTAGTTTGTACGAGGCGGAGGAATATCCTGGAATTATAACTTTAGCAGGGCTTTAGAAAAGTTTGACGTAACCGTGAATGGGTTATAGTAGGTAGTTAAGTATTCCTTTGGGATAGGGGAATTAAATGAAAGTAATTAAATTGACGATAATTTAAATCGATAGGTCTAGACGAGATCTTTCGTTTGGTACCAAAACCAGCGTGCTATCACATTGGTCGGAGTCGCGAGATATGCTGTCCGGAAATTTTCGCCCACACCCAAAATGACCGCCAGTCGTCGCGGGCCCCCATCCTCGCTTCGCGTATGTGCGGCATCAATTCAAGGTCATTCTCGCATCTTAGTCGTCAGGGGCGTACCCAGGGGAAGGGGTGTTATTGGGACATATCCCCCTCTTTCTCCCCAAAATAAAGATAAAAAAAATTCAAAAAAAAAATTTAAAAATGAATTATACAGCTTTAATTTTTTTTAATATAAGTAATATGTGGTCCACCTCGAACATGAAGAATGTTTAAAGAATTTTATGGTTCCATCTCTTTACACTGACGTGACAAAAGTCATGGGATACCTCCTAATATCGTGTCTGACCTCTTTTTGCCCGGCGAAGTGCAGCAACTCGACGTGACATGGACTCAACAAGTCGTTGGAAGTCCCGGGCAGAAATATTGAGCCATGCTGCCTCTATAGACGTCCATAATTGCGAAAGTTTTGCCGGTGCAGGAGTTTGTGCACGAACTGACTTCTCGATTACGTCCCATAATGTTCGATGGGATTCATGTCGGGCGATCTTGGTGGCCAAATAATTCACTGGAATTGTCCAGAATGTTCTTCAAACCAATCGCGAACAGTTGTGGCCCGGTGATATGGCGCATTGTCATCCATAAAAATTTAATCGTTGTTTGGGTACATAAAGTCCATGAATGGCTGCAAGTGGTCTCCAAGTAGCTGAAAATAACCCTTTCCAGTCAATGATCGGTTCAGTTGGACCAGAGGACCCAGTCCATTCCATGTAAAATCAGCCCACATCATTATGGAGCCACCACCAGCTTGTACAGTTCCTTGTTGACAACTTGGGTCCATGGATTCGTGGGGTCTGCGCCACACTCGAACCCTACCATCAGCTCTTACCAACTGAAATCGGGACTCATCTGACCAAGCCACGGTTTTCCAGTCGTCTAGGGTCCAACCGATATGGTCACGAGCCCAGGAGAGGCGCTGCAGGCGATGTCGTGCTGTTAGTAAAGGCACTCGAGTCGGTCTTCTGCTGGCATAGCCCAGTACAGTCAAAGTTCGCCGCACTGTCCTAACGGACAAGGTTTTTTCTCAGTGTACCACGGCACCGTGCAGTGTCGCCCTGAGACTTAACCCACTGTGAGAGGTTCCGCAGGCGAAAGAAGTGAATTGAATTGGATTGAAATTGGTTAATTGGTAAAGCTCTAACTGCGCCTTAGATACTGAACAGTCTAACTGGGAAGTTGACAAGGACAGTGTGGTACACTTTCTCCCCGCCTCTGCGTGTCCGGGTGGATTAACGGGTCGCGGGGTCATTAGTCCACCGAACAGTGTTTGTGCGTGGCCATAATTCCCCTAGTGGGATCCCCTGCGAACGGCGAAGAGGGAGAAAAGGGTTTTAAGCCAGTCTGAGGCCTACGGCCTCAGGCTGCCTTGAGGCTGACTGGTGGTAGGACTTAGGGAGAATTGTTGATCTGTTTTTGTGTATGCATGTAGTGTGCCTATAGTGTGGAGACTTGCGTTAGTAAGCACACAGTAGAGTCAGTGAAGTGTTGTGTTTTAATAGACTAGTGCAACAAATCAAGTGAGAAGAGTGAAGTTCCATAGTGTGGGTTCCGCAGCCGCGGAAACACTATGGCGGCATCGGGAAGCCCGCGATGGCAACCCAACCCGGCTATGACCGAGGCATTGGGCATTACAACTCCCGAGAAGCCCAGGTCATTAAAGGAAAAAAGAAAAAGCCTGACCAGCTTCTTAAAAAGTGAATTTATTGCTAGAGAGGTGACGGACGCTGCAATAACGCGTTTAATGGACCCCCAGTTTAACTGGGCAAAATGTACTATGTCTTCCGGAAAAAAGAGGATTTACCGGAAGATACTGAAAAACATTCGAGGCGTCAAAACAGGTATAGTTGACTCGTGGCTCCAGGAGGTTTATGATGAGGACCGAATGGAAAATTCCGAGGAGGAGGAAAAGACAGAACATTCAGATGTCGCAGGATCAGAAGGGTCCGGCGAATTATCCTCTTCTGAGGAGGAAATAGACCTCAAACAGGCATCTAGAAAGGTACAGGAGTTCACCCTTGTTGGGAAAAAGGGAAAGCCCCTAAAGAGTGCCAGAATGTTCTCCCCGGAATCAGAGGGTTTGGAGGTGGTGCCCAAATCGGCCATGAAAGTCACAAGTGATATAGAAATGGACCCAACACCTGGACCCTCAAGCCAAGAAGCCTCCAAAGTAGAAGTTGCCTTGCCCTGGACATAGTTTCCCCTTGGCCGAATGGGACCGCGGTGGCTGAGCGGTTAGACTGCTCGCCTCCCACCAAGCGAATCTGGTTCAAACCCCGGCCGGGTCGCTGCCGGATTTTCGCAAGTGGGGATCGTGCCGGACGATGCCGCTGGCCTGTGGGTTTTATCGGGATCTCCCGTTTCCCCCGAGCTTGCATTTCGGCGCTGCTCCATTCCGACCTCATTTCACCCTCATCGGCTCTCAAGACCTCGTCGTTAAGACGCCCGTCTACCTGGCGCTTGAACTGCGTTGCAGAGTGTTCGAAATACACGTTTTTCAACGAAACTATTAAGCTTGCGTCCAATGTGATGATCTACGAAAAGAACACACACTTCAGACGATAGCTGTTAAGTACTTAAAAAATATCACGTACGTTAGAAACATCAATTCAGAGTACTCCAAAACCGCTAAAAAAAACGGCCTTTCCAAGGCGCTGTAGCTCAAAAT
>NQII01001313.1:390474-400497 GCA_002778355.1 Clitarchus hookeri
TGAACGAATACAAAAATATTTGGTGGACTGATTTCCCTATAGTCCATTAACGGTTACTTCACACTTTTTTTTTAATCAAACCTTTTAAAAATTGCACCATGTGTCTCGTAGTTGTTTCCTAAATGTATCACGTTTCACAAGCATTTTATACTTATGTTGACATAAAAATAATAAATTTTTGGTGACATTTAATTTTTACGTACATTTTATCTATAAGTTATAATGTTTAGTTTATTATTAATATGAACAAAAAACACGGAGAAAATAGTNAAAAAAACATGTGATGGGGTCAACAAAATGTTTTTTTTAGTATTCACCATGCCAGTTTTTTTTTTGTGGTGAACACATTATTTATTTATTGTTCGCAGCTAGAATATTGTGGTCGGTTAGAAAACTGTATTATGAACGAATACAAAAATATTTGGTGGACTGATTTCCCTATAGTCCATTAACGGTTACTTCACACTTTTTTTTTAATCAAACCTTTTAAAAATTACACCATGTGTCTCGTAGTTGTTTCCTAAATGTATCACGTTTCACAAGCATTTTATACTAATGTTGACATAAAAATAATAAATTTTTGGTGACATTTAACTTTTACGTACATTTTATCTATAAGTTATAATGTTTAGTTTATTATTAATATGAACAAAAAACACAGAGAAAATAGTTATGTTGGTAAAGCCTAGTAAGAAATAGTTCTAATTCAAAATTTTATTACACTGAGCGCGCACGAATGCGATGCGCTGTTATTATTCTGAGTGCGCACTTCCAGTGGCGTGGCTTTGGCTACACTAAAAGCCCTTTCACACGATCAAATTTTTCTTCAAATTACCTTCAATTTTCATTGAATTTAATTCATTGAATGTTATATGACGTCATACGAACGTCATAATCGCCGCCATTTTCTCTTCCAATTTATTGAATAACTCGTTTACCTTCAAGATTTTTGTTTAGAACATGTTCTATATTTTCTTGAATCCAAACTTTCAATCGCCGATCACAGCTTTTCTGACAATATTAAAGGAAGTAATCTCATAATAATAGAGTTGTGTGCACACATTTAAAGTTGTTCCAAATTAAGGGCGCACGTTTCTTAAAAAAGAAAATGTAAAACAGTATGAAGAAAATTTTTTGTGGTTTAACCAATTATTTTCGTGTCGTGCATGAGTCGTAGATACTTCTAAAATTTTACTTTTAGTATTTATTTAAACTGGTTTAGTTAAACAATTGGTGACAAATTTTTATGCGGAGACTTGAAATATTATTGAATGGAATTCATTGAAAGGCTAAATGATTTTTTAGTTCAATAAATTGGATTCAAGTAATTGAAGTCAATAAATATATGTTCGTGTTAAATAGCCTTAAGTGATACAAGGAACATCACTCATCTCTCCATAAATCTGAATATAATTTTTTTTGCATAAAATAACATAGATTTCCATGCTAACTAAACCCACGTCCCATGCTAAAGTTTTCCAGCATTTAAAAAACCGTTATATAAATTGTAAGGTGTTCGAAATTCGTTCGTGCAATGTCTACAATGCTTCTGAAGGAACCTTGCTTTTGATCAACTACGTTTTCAACCCATAGACCCAAAACTCGTTACTGCTATGACAGAAAATAAAAGCTTTATTTTCTAAATTAAAATATTAATCGATACTTAATACTGTATGTGCGTACAAGAAATGTTACTAATAAAACTCATTGCGTCCTCTGGAAAAAAATCTCGTATATACCTCTGATTTGATTAACACGACTTGATTTANCTGATTTGATTAACACGACTTGAAGAGAACACAGTAAGTCTCAATTCCAGCTTCAGGCATAAGCGCTTCGTATGGAAACGACGTAGTCAACAGTAACGGAGAGTTGTAGTGTCTAAAACAAAAGAACTGAAAATAACATTACAGGAAAATACTTAGGATAAATCCTGTGAATGAAAATATGAACAGTTGATATCTAATCGAGTTACATGCAAAACCCATTATAATTTTAATGGCATTCATATATTACATTATTTATAAACAGAAGTTTTAAACTAGTGTAAAATGTATTTTTCGGTTTGATGTAATTCATATTGACATCTCAATTAATAAATATATTACTTAAATGATATATTGTTAGTAGCGTTGGTGTTGAAGTAAAATATGAATTATTATCGTGGTTTGTTGACCTCTGTTTCTCATGTTTTTATTATGGTTTGGTTTTTGCGTGATAAAACGTATTAAAACCTGAAATCATCTTGTTGTCGTAACCTACAGTTTGGCAAAAAAAAAAAAGAAGGTAAATTTTGGTGAACGTTTGTACTAGGACACAGATCGTCTTAAGTTGCCCGTCTACCTGGCATGCGAACTAGGTCTCAGTGTGTTTGTAATAACAGCAACACGTGTATAGATAACAAAGTTAATGCTAAAGGCACAGAGCTCCTGGAAGCTACGAAGGCACACAGAACAACATCCACGGGAGCGCTTCATATGATAGCTGAGGCGAAACTCCTGGACCTTTCGNCGAACTAGGTCTCAGTGTGTTTGTAATAACAGCAACACGTGTATAGATAACAAAGTTAATGCTAAAGGCACAGAGAGCAGCGCTGCTGTCAGCTACGAAGGCACACAGAACAACATCCACGGGAGCGCTTCATATGATAGCTGAGGCGAAACTCCTGGACCTTTCGNAGCTACGAAGGCACACAGAACAACATCCACGGGAGCGCTTCATATGATAGCTGAGGCGAAACTCCTGGACCTTTCGATTAGAGATAAAAGTGAGATGATTGAAGCCACCGAAGGTAGCAAATCTTCTCCGCGTTGAAATAGAAGAGAGAATAAACAATACTCCTGTGGCAGAATAGATGGGAACATCCTGACTAAGTCAGAATCACACATAATGTGTATCCGATTGTAATAAATAGACTGAAGTGTCCCTGGATTGCAACAGATCATTACTTGTCACAGCTGTTACCAGCACATGTAAATTCAAGGCAAAATAATACAAGTTCAATTTAGTGGAATCACTTAATTGTGTTGTTCGTGAAACAGAAGATTGTCGTGCGCCACGTCCCTCCTCCCTTAGCCCGTTCGTCCCGCTGCAACTGCGCGGCTGTGACGTACCTCTACTGAGGGGAAGTCTGCACGAACGTGGCGTTAACACCTCCACGACTCCTGCCTCGGCGCGGTGTACTAGGAGTGCACTCTACCTGCACGACGTCCGAGGCACTGCCGGAGTCAGGTGACCGTCCCACGCTCATGTCCTCAAGAGGTAACTTTTGCGGATATATTAATTCGGGCCGACCTCACAGTAAAGTTGCCACCGGGGAAATGAATGCAGCGAGGGACCNACAGTAAAGTTGCCACCGGGGAAATGAATGCAGCGAGGGACCCACAAGGACTACAGAGTTCCAACAACACCCTTCGTGCTCCCACTCTTCGCGTGTTACGTCCCCGTGTGTGCATGTGCGAGTAGTGTGAGTGCGGCCCGACACCCAGGCCATTTTTCTGAACCTACAACCATTATCGAATTCAACCAGAATAACTCTGATGAAGAAATTTTTTTTGTTCTATAGCCATTCAGGCATGGCTACCCACATCCCTCCTGGGGTGAAAGTGGACTCACCCAGTTCAAGCCACCCAATGCCACTTTATCATAATCAAAATTGAGAGTACAATTTTTTAAATTTCTTTATTATAGTGTAATTGTGCCTTTAATTAAATGTATGAGACACCGGACAGAGATATATATAGATATAGAGATAGATATATATAGAGATAGATAGAGATAGATAGATATATATAGAGATAGATAGATATATATAGAGATAGATAGAGATAGATAGATATATATAGAGATAGATAGAAATAGATATATATATATATATAGATATAGAGATATATATATATAGAGATAGAGTGGTGGAGAGAGAGAGGTTGAGAGAGAGAGAGAGAGAGAGAGAGAGAGCCATTTAACAATACGTTGCTTAACTCGTTTACTGCCAACAGATTTTTATATTTTCACGTAATTTGTTTGTCAAAGCTAATCAGTATGTGTTAATTCGGATAGCGCAATTGTAGGTGCACCCTAACGCAGCCACTTAACGATTTAATCTGTTTACATATCGTTGGTCCAATACTATAATTAGGTAACTGAAAATATCACGTTTGCGGTTAGGAGCGATTTTATTTTTCGTGCTTAATTTAGATATAATAGTAATGCATCGAACCAAAAATGTTTTTATGCAGTCAAGTGTAAGAGGGCACTCAACACTCCAAATACAAAACATGATATCTTAAATGTAGCCTTGATTTATTTCTCATAGACTTCGGAAACTGGTTAGTAAGTGTCTCAAATTTCGAGTAAATTTACCTAGCTTTAGCATTTGTAAGTTCAATACAGGAACAATATGCTGAGGTAGATAGCCCAGATTCCATTATTTTTTAGTTATCTGGTTATTGTATTGGACCCACGATATGAGAAGTCGCTTCAACGTACTTCATTGTGTGACAATGATGTGCTGGTTGCCTGCCGTCAGAGGGCGACAGCAAGTGTATAAAAGTTGATCTTCAAACCTGGCCTACGGCACGGACTGGAGGAAACAAACAAGGTTAGACTGTACAGGAAGTGGCGTTACGTCATAAACCGGAGGCTGTGGTAATCACACTTAACCCGTCCCTCAACAACTGGACTGGCTTCGTACCGACAGTTACCCAACAAGATGTGGTAGTTGTTTGGATAGTAAAATTTTCTTTATTTATTTATTTTCACTTTTATGTTGATGATGTTATCTCAGAACTGCTGAGACGGTTACAGTCGTATTTTCTGCCTAGCCTGTACAAGCAACCGCGCCCGTCGACTTCAACTGAGAATTCTAAACCGGACTAACTAGTCCACTTCCTTCTTAAAACTGTTCTTCCTAGAAGCAGTGGCCTTTTACATGGTACAATAAATTGTGCCTGTGTGATGATAAAGCATCATTTCGTGTTAGTAAGACGCCAGACGTAACGTGATCGTAATAAACGCGAGCATATTTGTGTTTCTGACTTGTAGCGCTGATAATTAACTAGTTCATTGGCGCTTGCTGTAATTAATATA
This sequence comes from Clitarchus hookeri, assembly GCA_002778355.1. Classification (NCBI taxonomy): domain Eukaryota; kingdom Metazoa; phylum Arthropoda; class Insecta; order Phasmatodea; family Phasmatidae; genus Clitarchus; species Clitarchus hookeri. The sequence continues at coordinate 395,563 of NQII01001313.1, forward strand.
GCCAATTAAAAGTAGCTGAATTACACGGTGTAGCAGTTTGATGTTCATATGCTGTAACCGCACTGGTAGATATCCGTTTTCAGTAACATTGATAGTATTACTCTAAATACACGTTAGTTTCGACGACCATATCGAAAGCGACATATTTATCGCGTCCATAGTTAGCCTGCTAATGGCAGTGACAATGTGCAGGAGCGGGTATGCAACCTCGTGTAGGTAGCATTGTAACCAGCTTGTGCGCAGGACTGCGTGTCTGATAACACAGCTCAGTACCGTACGGTCGCAGTCTCGGAGGTGCTACGTATCTACAGTTCCTGCAGGACGTGTTACCGGAATACTTGGAGGAAGTTCCTTTAGATGATCGTGAGGCGATGTGGTTTCAGCAGGGCGGGGCCCCGCCTCATTTCGCCATTGCGGCTCGNAAGTTCCTTTAGATGATCGTGAGGCGATGTGGTTTCAGCAGGGCGGGGCCCCGCCTCATTTCGCCATTGCGGCTCGCCGGCACCTCGACATGCACTTCCCGAACCGGTGGATAGGTAGGGGAGGCCCCATAGCATGGCCACCTAGCTCACCTGACATCACACCACTTGACTTCTAGCTGTGGGGCCACATCGAATCGATGGTGTATGCCATACCACTTGACACGAGGGATAAGCTCATTACGCCGGAAACCTTTGCACATGGGCGTCGCAACATGCGTCAGCGCTGCACCGCCATTGTGGCCGACGGTGACGAACAGTCTGAACAGACACTTTGAACAGAGACATCGAATAGACGCTCTGGCCCCATGCCTTCAGCCCAAATGTGTAGATAATGTGTCATTTCATTGTACTTACATTACATTTACATTACATTAACATTACATTACATTTACATTTACATTACATTTCATTACATTGCTTAGTTACAGTGATTGCCTTCCCGCCCCTGTACATTACCACTGCCATTAGCGGGTTAACTATGAACGTATACCATTGGTTCCTTGTTGATATATGCTCCATTAGTACTTGTCTACCCCACTCCGGTGTTTATTATCATTTGTTCGTGGGGCCACGGTGGTTAAACGGTTAGACTGCTCGCTTCCCACCAAGGCGAACCGGGTTCAATACCCCGCCGGTTCACTCCGAATTTTTGGAAGTGTCGTGCCGGACGATGGCGCTGGTTGGCGGGTTTTCTCTGGGATCTCCCTTTTCCCCGCCCTTTAATTCCGATGATACTCCATATTCACTTCACTTCACTTCACCCTTATCGGCTCTTAATACCTCGATGTTAAGAGCCGCCCAAATCTCTTCAATCTGTCAGCTAGTCATTTGTTCGTGAACATCCGATATAGCCATTAGAAGGGGCTCGGTATGAAAGTGATAAGGCTGGATTGAATTTTACTCTATTTTAAAGAGGCATATTTGATCTGCTTTCTAAAAGAGCGCGAACACAAATACCGCAGTGATGGAAACAATATTTTTTTCCTGTGTAGAATGACGAAAGTAAAAATCGTAAAGATGTTTTTTTATGGAATAAAACTTAACGAATAATGTTTTTGTAAAGTACGCCTGTCATAAGGCACCTCGAACTAATAAAGTTTTACTTCCGAAAAGTTTTTAACATTTACTAATACAACTGGTGCACCTGAAAACTTTTTTATGGAAGTAGGACGATTCCGATTGAGAAAGTTCCCATTGCCTCCTTTGGTCGGCACTTCAATCTAAAACAAGTGTGTGTGTCCCGAACACGAACCTAAATCCATCTTTAAATTTAGTTACCTCAGCTTGTCGTTACACCTGCCTCTGCACAGTCAGAAAAGGTAACCTCATACATAAGTAATGACTTGGCGGTTCCTTTGATGTGGGAGTACTCGTTCTCTGATTGGCTACTACATGCTGTGAAAGGTTCCTTATTGGTTAGGCTTCTGGCTGGTGAGTAGGTCATGTCTACCTTCATTACACAAGAAAACCGGCAAGGTGTCTCGTTTTTCAAGTGCGACCACAACCCTAACCCATAAGATNGCTTGTCGTTACACCTGCCTCTGCACAGTCAGAAAAGGTAACCTCATACATAAGTAATGACTTGGCGGTTCCTTTTATGTGGGAGTACTCGTTCTCTGATTGGCTACTACATGCTGTGAAAGGTTCCTTATTGGTTAGGCTTCTGGCTGGTGAGTGGGTCAGGTCTACCTTCATTACACAAGAAAACCGGCAAGGTGTCTCGTTTTTCAAGTGCGACCACAACCCTAACCCATAAGATNGTCTACCTTCATTACACAAGAAAACCGGCAAGGTGTCTCGTTTTTCAAGTGCGACCACAACCCTAACCCATAAGATTGCGGAGGAGTTACGGTAGATTACTTTCTACAGCCAGTGAAAGGGACTAAGTCTGCCTACAGAACGTTTTTTGGGGATGGCGAGGGAGAAATCTGTGGATAACAACACCACTAGAACATGCATTTTGTTACACAGTCGCATTACCCGCGGCAACACATTCTACTCTCGATACGTCATAGTGGAGTGAACGGAGAGATTTGGGCGGCTCTTAACATTGTGGTCGTTAGAGCCGATGAGAGGCGAAGCGAGATGAGTATGGAGCGGTGCCGTAATGCAATAGCGGGGGAAATNTTGTGGTCGTTAGAGCCGATGAGAGGCGAAGCGAGATGAGTATGGAGCGGTGCCGTAATGCAATAGCGGGGGAAATGGCATATCCCTGAGAAAATTCGCCGACCAGCGGCATCGTCCAGTACGATTCTCCCGTGCGAAAATCCGGGACATGTNGGCATATCCCTGAGAAAATTCGCCGACCAGCGGCATCGTCCAGTACGATTCTCCCGTGCGAAAATCCGGGACATGTTTCTTTGGTGAGCACGTGTTCAACATGAATGCTACGTTATACACTTATAACCGCCGCATATACCAGAACAAACTGACAGAAGTTTGGCTTCAGGCAACAAAATGCTTGTTTGTATATACTCAAATTCTTAACTGTTCATACATAATATTTTGTCTAATAATCTGAACAGTAACAGAATTTATCTTGCTCATTAAAAAAAATATATATTAAATGTGGCTATACCCCTTTGTTTCATCAACAAAATTTGCCTGAAAATAAAATACTTGGTTAGGTGAACATAAGTATTTTAATCATATATGTACAAATTTGTATTTTTTTCTCCAACAAACATTTCCTTGTAGTGCAGCTTCGGTGGAGCGGAAGTGACGTAGCTGCCAGAAGATTTTCGCACGCTTGTGACTAAATACTTCTCTTCCAATAATGTTTTCTCTGCCATTATGTACCATCCCTAGACACTGACGGTGCTGTTTTGAAAATACGTGTTTTGTAGTAGTCTTGTTATCCACGGAACACGCAAATTTGTGAATGAGTTGGCCCTTGTACGCCCAAGACGTTTTGTTTTATTGATCGACGATAACTAACAGTTTGTAACCCCTTCTGCAATGAGAAATTATCAAATTATCACTTTGTCTAAAAACTAAACGTATCACTGAACCCAACTTGGAAGATTTAGGCCTACTTATTCCGTATATGACCGTCCTTCTCCCTACAGTCTGGTGAGAGGATCGCAAATGAAACCCAAAAAAAAATNCCTACTTATTCCGTATATGACCGTCCTTCTCCCTACAGTCTGGTGAGAGGATCGCAAATGAAACCCAAAAAAAAATCACCTGAGGAGAGGAATTAAGCAACACTTACAAATACGCGAGTTGAATTAGTTTTTTTTTATTGTAAATCAGAGTGATATAAAGTATAGAGTTTATGGAAAAAAAATACAACTTTAAACGAAGCACCCNTTTTTTTTATTGTAAATCAGAGTGATATAAAGTATAGAGTTTATGGAAAAAAAATACAACTTTAAACGAAGCACCCAGAACGCAACAAAATAAACAATTTATAATAATGCGAATGTCAAGTTTCAAAGATGATTTTTAAATTTCTGTAAAAAATGTTGGCAGATTGAAACTACTCTGCCCGATATATGTACAATACTGCGGTTACGGGCAGGGCCAGTTGAAATCGAAGGAGGGAAAGGAGCATGAGTCACTAACCTAACTTGCCTTGGTTAAAACTGAATACGTATTTTCGGCATTAAAAATTTAACACAAGTAGTAAACAGGTTGTTCTTTACCGAAATGTGTGTGTCATTGGTACCGTGTTTGGCGATTTACGAAAGCCAGGCCCAGTTGCTTTGTGCGACACATTTTTCAAACTGAATTAGGATATCCTGTAAACTGGAATTGATATTGCGTTGTTCACAGCATCCGTTCCTATAAACGGGGATGATGAATTTTTTCCGTGTTTCCTGAAAAAGAGCCGGTCACAGGACAAAATGTGCTACTCTAAATAGGTTTTATGTTCTCTCCACACATTAGGATCGTGCTGCCCACTTCGTCACTTCTTTAGCGCCGCTGTAAGTTCGATGGATGTTAAACAGCATCAGGAAGTATCCTTCAAAAAAATTTACTGAGAAAGAAATAAATTTAAACTTTATAATTACAATTTTAACTTTACTTTGTTTCAGTATATGCAACCGTAGGTGACCTGAAGTAATTGGTGACGGACAACTTTCCATATTAATTCACGTGTAATCTATGGCAATAAATAATTGCTTACTTTCCAAAAATAATACAGATGAGATAGTAGTGAGATCCACGACTAATAATCTCAAAAACTATATTGAACTACTTAGTCTGCCCCATCAGTGTTAATTTCTCAAAAATAAATTTAAGGTGTATTGTAAAAAGAAAATAATGAATAAAAGAAGGCAGCCGTATTCTATTTTTCTCTTTGGGTAATAAACGGTTTCCCCTATTATTTTCTTGTTAGCACGTATAATATTACTTCAATTTGTAACTTCGTCCTTTAGGCAAAGATGTGTAACAGATACCTTTTATCTCTCCATTGATTATTATTATTATCGTTTGAAATTTGCGT